>JADDON010000172.1:0-33392 GCA_017140175.1 Fusarium staphyleae
CTTAGCATAATATGCCTCTTGCATACTTCGTTGCATACCCCTACCTTCGTGAACAGTTCAAAACTAGGGTTAGGCTCTCACGGCTTCGAAGACAGGTAGACTCGCCTGTCAAGCTCGAAAGGGATCAATTTCCCCGGGCAGTAACTTACAAGGTACGTGTAACCTGATCGCCAGCTCAGAAGCTGTCAACCCATCCAATCATTGTGTCGAAGCCATAAGAGACAACCCTTCCTTTGTCGAATTGTTGAAAAACATAGACTTCAAATCCTGGCTGTGCAACGTCCACTCCGCCTCACCCCACACGGTTGTGTCACCTCGCTGGAAGCTCAGAGCCCTCTGCAGCTCACTACCCCAGGTCCAAGCTGACGAATGCGTCTTTAACCCTGAATTGAAGACGCTGATCCAGGAGTCTAGATCTAGGAGCGAGCAGCGGACTGGGAATAGTCTGGCTCGCCCCTGGTGCTCCCCCTTCCTAAACTGGAAGAACACGAAGCTGTCAGCTTCCACTATAGCCAGTTCGAGAACGAGGCCAGGCTAACCCGGTGTCCTCGAGCTACAGACATGGATATCCCGTGTGATGTACTGGTCTGGTTTATAGAACAGCCTAGATCGATCATGGTGCGGGTGGTGGGTGATCCTCTCGTCGACTGCTTCACCTCTCGACTGGTTGTCAATCAAGACCCTGCCCCTCTGGTGATAGCCTCTAGCGGACTTAATAGGCTCAAGTGGCCTTATAAGCTCAGATGGCTCCTGTACTGTATAACTACGGGAACTGAAAAAGTGTATCAGACAACACCATACTTGTCAACTCTTTGTCACCCACGGCCTACGATCGGACTGGGACGGCCTGCTCAATGACTTTGTGCGTCTTTCAGACGCCGAATACAAATTTGAGCCTCGTTCATGAGGATATAGTGCAATTCTAAGCTGAACTACGGGAATCTTGTCTCAGGTCACTCAAGGCTTCTCTCTCGCCCGCGGTTTTAATCGACGAGACATATGAAAAGACGTTGAAATGCTTCTGCGACCGCGATCAATACAGAGAAGGAAAACCATCAGATACTTTCTCGTCGGTCCTATTGTTTTATGGAAAGCCGACATTCATCTCCCGGGCGAAGAGCGCAGGTCGCTGTGGAATGGGCAGCCAGCCAACTGCGACAATATCATGAAGGTCGCTGTTAGTAGGAGACTCAAACTCGACATCGATGGTGCAGGCAGGATGCCATTTATGATCGCGCTAGCGCAGGACCACATTACAATAGTGCGGTACCTCACATCGAGAGAGCAGCGCTTCAACGTCAACGCCTAGTATCAACGTCTATGCCTCGGACGTCAAGGGCAACACGGCGCTGTATCTGGCGGCATCGTGGAGTCTTCTGTACATGGTGGAGTGGCAGATAAACGAGGGGCTAGATATAGACAAGGTCGGCAACAATAACGAGACTGTCTTGGATCAGGCAGCCCGTTACGGTGCGGTTGGAGGTTATCGAGTGCCTGCAGCGCAGGGGCGCCAAGACTAACACAGTCCAAGTATGGAAGGGTTAACTAGGCAGGGACGTCGAAATATCGGCGTTGACGTTGCATCTGCGTGGGTACAGTACGGACAGACTGGACCACGATAACGATGACACCCACCTTCTATAAAGACGATCTGCCCTGTTATGGAAGCGCTCGTCTCGCCGGCCAGGAATATCTTACCCGCTACAAGACCTCCCGGGATACCATGAAGACTCGTTATTGTTCGGGTAGAATACAGCTAAGTCTTTACTGTTTTGCTCAATATGGCTTCTGCTAAGGGCCTATTATATAAGAAACTGTGTCTTTATTGAGTTTGTTTCATATTTCTCGTTTATGTATACTTCATAGGCTAATAATCTTGTAGGAATCAACGTTTTTTTTAGCCTTCTATTAAGCTTAAATCCACTACATAAGGATTCCATATCCTAATATTTTGAACTAGCTCCTCTATATAGCCTTAGTAAAACATGTCTCCAGCTACCTCTTCAAAGGCCCTCAACTAAGAGAGGTAGGTAGCGTAAGCCGGTAAGTAGTCTGAAGAGCCGTCAAAATGACCACCTGTGCTGGGTTATTTATGTGTCGGTTAGGTTTCCTTATGCCACCTTGACGTAAGCATCGAGACAGACTATTCTGTGTCTTTGAAGATAAGAAATATGTACAATACAGGGCCAAAACGAGAATCGTCAGTCAGTAACAGGGGTTTCTGATATGCTGTCATCGATATGCTGGCCTGCACTATCATACTCTGTAATTAGATCACGACATACTTGCAAACGATTGTGAATTCATGGCGTGCTGAGAAAAAAGTGGCGCGAACCCCCAATGATACGCAATCTAGTTTCGAGTACCTTGGATCTCCTCGGAATATCACATTTGAGTCGGCCCATTAACGTTACCTGCTAGGGAAGAAATCTGCCATATCATGGCTGTCCACGGTGGGGTTTTACGTACTCAGAGTGAAGCGATGTGATGTACAAGCCTATTATCCCATCCGAGTCCTCGGGCCGTTCATGGCCTGCAATCAAATACACATTTGGTGATCAATAATCCCTGCTTGATGGGTGTTTGATGAAACCGTATAAAGCTGGTTCCTCCGTTGTTTCCGGCTGCCCATTATACGTTCCCCGTTCAGCGCAAGACACAGGATGTCTGGTCCAACTCCAAACACATCGTCACCATCTGGTGATGCTACGACCGCTCCCGATCACACCAGCATAGACTCCAAGACAAGAAACGATGGTAAATATATCAGCGGGGTCGATGCCACCGCCACTCCTGCTTTGGCTGCGCAAGAGAACCAGCGCATGGAATCAGCACTCGGGGATGCCATTCTACGCTTTTTGAGGATTCGCAAGGGCCCGAGGAACGACGCATACGATCCCGACGCGGTACTTATGAGCCTTGAACCTCTCGAGATATAGCGACATGGCGGCTGACTTTCAACAAGGTTGCCACACAGCCCAGCATCTGGGACTCGGAGAATCTTGAAGAGTACAAAGAGCTTTACATTCATCCGCGATGGGAGAATCAGGAAGCCTTTGATCCGGATTTCCGTTGGACATGGAGAGAAGAAAAGGCCGTACGGCGCAAGGTTGATTGGAAAATCATAGTAAGAGCCTATACAACTCCATCAGGATATAAGCTAACTAACTCTTTAGGTCTGGGTGTGCATCATGTTCGCCGCTCTCAATATTGATCGGAACAATATTTCGAACGCTGTCTCGGATAACATGCTTGACGATCTGGGGATCACTCAAGCTGATTATGTGAGTTATACTACCGTCTCTCGATCCCCTATTCTTTTTGGTATTAACAAGCTGAAGAATACCGGCCAAACCATCTCTCGAGTTGGGTTTCTGGTTGCTGAGCTGCCGTCTCAGCTAATATCGAAGCGGTGAGTACAGCCCCAGCTATGACTGTTTGACAACAGCTAACATAGTCAGTATTGGCCCCGATCTTTGGATTCCAATTCAGATTTGCCTATTTAGCACAGTTTCTGCAATGCAGTTCTTTCTTAAAGGACGGGCGTCGTTTCTTGCTACGAGATACCTCATGTGAGTCCGATCCTCTCTTCTTTAGTAACACTTCGCTAATCGTCCAGCGCGACATTCCAAGGTGGTTTCATCCCGTAGGTTTTTCTCATCAGCTAAACAATGATTCATATACTGAACTCAGCAGAGATACTATTCTTTACCTCAGCTACTGGTATACTGGGACAGCTGTAAGTGGCATCTCGACTGCAGCCCAGAGGTGTATGTAGCCTTACTGACAGTCCTCAGCTTCCTATCAGACTGGCTTGGTTCTGGATGTCGTCTCAATTGAGTGAGTGGGCTCAAGTCTGTGCGGTAATGACTCTGTCTAACCATCTTCACCAGTCGATATCGGCGTCGGGTTTGCCGCTGTTGGTCTTTTGTCTATGCGTGGTATCTTGGGATATGAAGGTTGGCGATGGCTGTTCCTGATAGAGTAAGTTAATCTCTAAGCAGCAGAGAGACAATCAATGCTAACAGTCAAAGGGGTGCTTTTACATGTAAGCCGAAGTGGGCCGTTCTTGTCATAAATACTGACTCGGAATTTAGTCTCAGTTGGCATTGCATCCTTCTTTCTCATGCCACAATGTCCCGCGAAAACCAAGAGTTGGTGGAATCCCAAAGGGTACTTCAGTGAACGGGAGGCAAAGATTATAGTCAATTCTGGTATGTGTCACGGCCTACACGTTACTGCTGGCAGAGGCTGTTTTGCTAACCCATATGTCAGTTATCCGAGATGATCCCCAGAAAGGCGGGATGTACAACCGACAAGGCCTCTCAGTCAAACAGATCTGGCAATGCTCAAAGGACTATGACATGTGGCCGTTATACGCCCTGGGCTTGCTGTTTGGTATACCGAAATACCCCGTGGATCAATACTTGACTCTATCCTTCCGAGGTCTAGGATTTAGCGTCATCGAGACGAATCTGCTCTCGATCCCCTACATTGTTGGATCTTGCATCACTATGATGCTCATCACTGCTTTTAGCGAGCTGGTCAACAATAGGAGCTTTGTGTCAATGGCGGAAGATGCTTGGCTGCTACCCTGCTTTGTGGCTCTGATTGCTTTACCCGACCCTATCGGTGCTTGGGCGTATTTCGCTATCGCTACCGTTCTGCTTTCGTTTCCCTAGTAAGTATCGGTTGATAGCATATATCGAAGACAAGCTAATCATGAGCCAGCACCCATCCTATACAGGTTGCGTGGACTAGTCGAAACGCAGGATCTGTACAAAACAGAACAGTGTCTGCCTCGTAAGTTAACGAACACCCGTTTAGCTTGCAAAAAGCTGATGATCGGTAGCCTTTACAACATGTGGGTGCAAGTCAGTGGAATGATTGGGGCCAACAGTAAGACCAGGTATTAAGTAGTAGAGGACGGGGGCTAATTCCATCACAGTCTATCAGCCAGAAGATGCCCCGCGATACTTCAAAGCAAACAAAGGTTTGCTGGTAGTTTGCATCTGGATGTGTGTAAGTATTTCTGCTGTCTCTTTGTTCTACATAAAAACTGACTCCATCTAGCTTGTACAATACCCGGGAACCTACTTCTACTACCGATGGCGTAACAACTCGAAGGCCAAGAAGTGGGACAGCTTGACTCCGGATGAGCAGCACAACTACAGAACGACTACTACCGATGAGGGGAACAAAAGGTGAGATAACTCTTGGGTTGATTGGTAACTTGCGCTCATTCCATTTACAGACTCGACTTCCGCTTCGCAACTTGAGGACAGAATCGCGTACTTTACGCAAATCGCGGACACTGTGGTTTTGTACTCCGTAGTGACTGTGCAGATATACTACAACTTAAGAGAGTCTTTGGTCTAACTCGTTGAGGCTAAACTGCTCCAGAGCAGATTCGGGAGACTAGTTCTCGTTGTCAAGAAGGGGTCTGGATCGAGTACAGTTTTACGTTCGTCTTTTGAGCCGCTCTCTTCATAGAACAATGCATTGTACTTAGTCCATAAGTATGGCCACTACTGAAATGCTATGGCTAGGTCATCCGTGAGCGGCTTATATATCGATGGGATACTGGTGATAGACTCACTAACACGAACTATGCAGTTCTGTAGCACGATAACACACTGCCGTACGTAAGTCTTGACAAAATAGGTACCTAGACAGACAAAACGGGCTAAAGATAACCCTCAGCACATGGGCGAGACTTGAGGAACTGTTTAACAAGAAACTTGAGGCAGAATTACTGTCACTTACTAATGCCCTTCAGGCGCAGCTTACTACAAAAATCCCTACACGTCGTTGGCTTGTCAAGTCTTGGCGACAAGATGCATCGTTACGCTATAAGACAGACCGTCAGGTTAAACAGGTCTTCATACAATATTTACCTATACTATCTCATACATGGCTTCTACCGCATCATGGAATGACGCTGATGCCCAACTATCCACATCTGTAGTCACGTCCACCTCCAACATTGAAGCCGCAGCAGACATGTCTGATCCTGTCGGGCTCTTGGACTGAAACGCCATGCCCTGGGCCTTACTTAAGAACGGACCTCTCTTACCCAGACTTTGCAACAGCTCCCAGAATGCCATATGCCATTCCGGGTCTTCGTCGCCTCGAGACTCACTTGCAAGCTCCCAGGCCGTCTTGCCTGAAGCATTGCGAGCCTCAGTGCTTAGTCCAGTGAGCTTAGACGTGAGTAGAATCTTGAGAGAAATATGGTCCGCATATAATGCCGCCACGTGCAAGAAGCTATTCCGGTCGCCGTCGTCTGTGGATATCGAGTAGCTTGCACCACGCTCAAGGAGCCAACGGAGGCCTTGGTGCTCATTCCGGAACAAGCAAGACATTAATGGCGTCCAGCTGTCACCTCTGCAATGGTTCAAGTTTGCTCCGGCTTCTAGCAGAACCCTTGCATTATGCATCATGCCTGCCTGCGAGGCCACAACAAGGGGCGTTCTATTCTCCGAGTCTTCAGCGTTGGGGTCGGCGTCGTGTGCAAGCAGTAGTTCAACGCAACCATTGCCGTCGTGACATTCGGCTGCGATCGCAAGAGCTGTGATACCCCATTCACCTGGAGTATTGACACTGGCATCACTGCGTTCCAAAAGCAGTCGTACGATACCAACGTGGCCGGCTCGGGCAGCGCCATGGAGAGGAGTGTCTTTATCCCCTCTCTGATGGGCCTTTGGAGCTTTTGCGTGGGCACCAAAATCTAGGAGCGTCGAGACAGCAGCTTCATCCCCACGACAAGCAGCCCAGTAAAGTGCCGTTCGGCCGTTAACGTCGGGCTGGTTGACGTCGTTTCTGTGAGTGAAAAGTTCATGCTTGAGGCTCGTGGCTACCAGGCCGAGCACGGACTTGTGGATGCTGCTGAATTGCCGGTCGTCTAGACCGTCTTCCTGGTGCGGAAACATGGAGATCAAGGCCTGCTGTCTCTTAGTGTCTTGAGGGTTCAGCAACATAATGTCCCAGGCATAATCCCAAGAGCTTTTTCCAGAGTGGTCCTCTTCGTGGATATCTGCACCGGCAGCGATTAACAACCGACAAACTGAATAATGTCTAAACTCAATGGCATACTATAATAAATACGTTAAGTAAGCTTGCCAGTGTATGAATAGAGGAGCTGAATACTCACGTAAAGCAGAGAAAGGCCATATGGGTCAACGTCAAACGGCGACGCTTTGCCTTCTGTCAAAAGTCGTTGCAAAACAGCAACACTACCACTAACAGTGGTCTGATACGCCTCAGAAGTATAAGGAATAGTGCGGTGGACGTTTCTAAAGATGCATGGCCCTCCGATCACTCCAACGTCGATCGACGCAAACACAACCCGCTCACAGAGCCATTGCGGGAACTGGTAGCTGAGAAAGATGCGAGGACCTGTGCCACGCCGGCAAGTCTTTTCGTTGCACGAGTTGGTGACGATAGGGGTCCCGCTAAAGCCAACAAAGAGCAACCCTAGCAGGCGCTTGGCGAAAGCAGGAGAACGCAACTGTGACCTATGATGACAGCGACAGTTGCACCATGACCCGCATGAACTCTTATAGCAGACTGCCCGAAAATGAACTGGCGATGCTGACTGAGCATCTGTGCTAGTCTGCAAGGGCTTCTCCCCTGTGGCATCCTCGTATGTTGGTAGAGTTGGAGACGACACCCCTCCCATATTCAGAGCGGCAATAGCGAGAGGCAGCCGGTCTATCTTGTCGTGAACCTCGTTCATTGTCGATGTCATAGTTCTAGTTTGGCTTTGATGCGTGGTCAACATCTGAGTGAGTTCGTCTAGCTGCTCAGCAAATTCCCTTCGCATCCTTTCCTGGCGGAGTGACATTTCCTGGACAACTACCTGCACGCTTGCGATGGCCATTCTGTACAAGACAGTTAGCCTACTAACGTCAAACCAATGTGCAAGAGGACATGATTCACCGCGAGACCATCGGTGCCTCAAAAGCGGAAAAGCACTTACACGCTTTGTGACTCAAGCAGAACAGAGATATTCTGCTTCGATTCTCTAATATCAAATTGAAGCTTGCGTGCGTCACCTCTCTTCCGTAGCCACCTTATCTTGGCAATGTTGCTCACGATAATATCGCCGTTCTGGACCTCGGAGCAGGCCAAGACTATATCGTTCAGCTGATTTAAAAGGTTTTCTGTCTTGGATAATAACTGAACGACATTCTGAATGGGAGTTGGTGCTTTTGAGCTTCCCAGACTGGTATAAACCTCCCCAAAGGCTGCCTCGGAGGCCTGGAGAACAACCTGGAGATCAGATATATCGTTAATGAGGGAGCTGATCTCGTCAGATGCATCCCGCAGGTTACGCCGAAGCGCCTCCAGACTCTGCGCCACCTTTGCTGCGGCACCCAGGACCGCGATTACGTTGGCAGCGACTGAGAGCGGATCCATAGAGCAGATGCTTTGATCGTGATGGACGAGGGAATTGCCCGAGGCGATCCCGATACAAGAGTCGGCGGTCCCGCGTCGAGCTGAACTATTACGTGGTAGTATCAGAGAGGTGGATTTTATTCTCGATGGGGTAGCCGAAGGTTGGGATCTGGTAATATTGGCCATCTTTCAGCACAGCCTGATTTCAGAATTTGCCTCACAGCCTACTTTGTCTCGACCATCAGCCGCCACCCAATATTATGCAGTGAGACCATGAGGGGAACTGATCCTTGCTCCTTCAGTTTAGGGTACAACGGGGTTGTCACCTTCAGTCTGCCTTGATTTGCTACGCGTTTCTGTGATGGTTGCATACAGGCAAGTGTGCTTCACTCATCAAACATGTGAGGAGCGCAAGCCCATATCTACACTACTCGGGAGCTTGAGGACAAATCACAGTACTACGCTATTTATTTAATAGACGTGCTATCAACGATTTAGAGAATTATACCAGGGAGATAAGATATGACTTAATCATATTCCAATTACATTGTTTTACGGAAAATATATGTAGATAACTACACTTCCCTTTATTTAGTAAAGTGAGTAATAATAGAGTAAGTAGGCAGAACGTAAATCACTAATATAAAAAGATATTATAATTAAGTGGGATATAATTAAGATATTAATATATAGATAGACTTTTAGCGATCTATAAGCTGTTACTTTCTCCTTATCTAATTATTAATCAGAGAGAATATATTTATTAACAGAGAGGTTTGCCTATTACCCTCGCACCTCATAATAACTGCACCTCAATACGCAGCCAGAAGGTCACTTGAGTCCACGTCTTTGGGAAATGAAGTGCAGCGAGGCACTCATGTACTATTGAGGCCTAAACAAGGCTCCGATCAGTAATGAACTCGCCGTGCTCTTCCAATAAAGTTGACGTCGTTTATGGTATCGTATCAATGTCGGTTTCCTCGAAAATCCTATTCAGCTTCTTCAAGTACTGATCGTGATCGTGCAACTTCTTCTTGATAATGTGCCCCCATCCAGCAAGATCCGCCAGCAGCATGAAATCGGACGTGTGATCTATCGTGAGATTGAATCGATATGGCAAAATTCGATACCAAAATACCGAGGAAAAGACCATTGGATCTTGTATGGCGAGAGTTAGCCAGAATGTCCCACTTGACCACGTATGTCGCATTATAGCTGATAGCTTTGTAGGAGGCCTTGTAGCACGGAATTCCTCCTGGCCCTCCTGCTCCTCTAGGATCTGGACGAATTGACTGTGATGAGAGCTGAACAAAATGCGGTCAATCTCATTAGCCCACTGTCCTCCAAGCCAGTACGGGGGTTGCTGGAATTCTAGAGGCCACGAGCAGGCGAACTCAAGATCGATGATGCGCACAATGTTCCAATCGTCGTCGACTATAATGTTGCTTTTATGGAGATCTGTTAGAGTGCAGACGAAAGGGCCGGAACGGAGGTCTTTCTGCAGCATCCGCGGGAAGACAGCTCGTGCTGCCATCAGACCAGCTATTTCAAATCGACCGTCGATCTCAGTTGGAACGGTATTAGGTTGGTGCAGTAGTCGGTTATGGAAGACGTCTAGCTGCGCAAGTACGAAGTCGTCCACGCGGGTATAAGTCTCGTGACGTGGCAAGTTGAGGGGAAAATCCTCGTTCTCTTGCATGATAACCTCTGCGCTGAGCGGACGGTTGTCGAGATGAATGTAACCCCCATCATCAAGTCGGAAGGCACCAATACGGGGAAGCGGAACCGCTGCGAGAGAAAGTAGGATTCGGGCGAGGCCTTGCTGAAGGTTGCGTTGCAGGCGGTCGTCCTCACGCTTTGCTTCCCAGGAACTCGAAAGCATTCTTCCTTCAGTATCTTGGATAGTCTCAATCACCAGGTAGCCTAATCCAAAGGCGGTCAAGCTGCTTGAGTTGTGCGGGACGTAGTGTGTTGGACACGGATAGCCAAGCAGGGTCCGAAAGTGCCGGTTAAGTCCGTGCAGCCATCGAAGCCACCATGGCAAGTGGCATACGTGGGTTAGCTATAGAGGCGAGGAGGGGTTAGCGAGCTCCAAGTGTCGAGCCATATGCAAAGAATACCTGTTGGCCTGTGGCTAGTCCTACACCGTATAAATGTGGTATGGGAACGGAAGGACAGTGTTCTTGGAGCCATGCATAGGTAGCGGCTTCGCACCTGAGCTTCTCATCTGCGTTTCCGGGATGCGTAGCTTCTCCGACACGGTAAGGAAGAGGGAATCGAACCATGACGAAGATAGGCAGCCCTGAGTCGGGCCTGTCAACACGAGCTGGCACGCAGACGTTGAAGGATCCATGGCGCCAATACTCTGGGGACGAGACATCGCAATTCGCTATGTCAGTGCCTAAGTGGTGAGCAACAATGGTCCGAATTAGTTGACATTGGCTCTGAAGGTGTTGGAAGAAGGCTTGTTGAAGCTTCGGGTATTCGAGTTGATGGACCACGTTGACATCCTTCTCTTTTGCTTCAGAGAGAGTAATAGGACCGGAGAGTAATTCGCGGGTCGCCATGGGTAAGTAAGTGTGAATGATGGGCGACAGTAAAGGATAGGAGCAAGAGAAAGGGGAGGTTGAATTAGGTAAGGCTGAAGTAGGCACGTGACGTTGAACGCCTACGGTCCTTGACTGCGCTGCCACGCGTGGACTTAGCTCAGTGGAGTTCTGTTCAGGCATATGGCATTGCCTGGAGACTCGCACATGTTCATTCATTCCCTTGAAACGCATAGAGTGGCATTATGACCTGGCCATGATTCACGCCCAGAATTTGTGTTCCTCGATTTGGGCTAGTCTCCGTTCTTTTTGGTTCTTGCGACCATACTGTACAACAAGCAGCCACAGCCTTGATCAGCATGAACTATGCTATCCGCTCTCATATTCACCAACTGGAATCCTTGAACTCGATCTTCAGGGATTCCCTTATCCTACCTCAAAGTCGTTCGTTGAATCGATAGACTTAGATGCAGTGTGCAATATCAAAAATTCCTCAATGGCAAGTCGTGTCGTATCGTGAGCAGGGAGAGCGGCAGCTTCAATCTGAGTGGGTTGCGAGGATCCCAATTGAGCCCGCTCCAGACCACCCATGGACCCAAATGCTGAGCGAAGTATCTACTTTACGGTGACCCTGTAGCACCCACCTTCTCACTTCAGACTGCCGTTTACATAACTATAGATATCTCAGGCGGAAGACCATGATCCCAGTCCTTCACGTACATGACTTCGTGGAGAAGATGGGTTCCCCGTTGCGGAGAGGGCTATTCGCGAAGATGAATGGATTGACAACCTGGATTCTGACGATGATACTCCCATCTCAGGAGATGTACATTCCAGTGTTGGGGGGCGTCTTCACGGGTGGCTACTGAAAACTACCACCCAAAGATCATACTCCCTCTCAGGGGCATGCTCTGTAGCGTAACGTGTCATGTATTTGGTCAAAGATCAAAAAGACCCAGCCAGCACCCGATAAAGAAATCAAGGGTAGGTGTTTCCGATATAGCATTAGAACTCATCTACACAAGGCAATCTTGTTTGTGATGATGAACTAAAACAAGACACTTAAATATCTTACTATCTTAAGGCATGTAAACCTTTTCTAGTCACCTTCCTTATATATGGTGATCTACTCGACACTAAACGTTGATTGTCTCCATCAATGGAAGGTTTCTACTGCTTGCACCCACAAAGATGGTATAGTTGCCTGTCTGGAGAGTCCACTCCTGCTTTTCGACATCCCACACGCTCAAGTCGCGCCTAGTCAGGTCAAACTGGATCTCCGCGGGCTCGTCTTTATCCAAAGCCACCTTCTCAAAGCCGCGGAGCTGCTTGGGCGGGCTGTTGGGAATCGCGACATACAGCTGAGCAACCTCTTCACCGTGTACGTCACCGATGTTGGTGACCGTGGCCTGGACCTTGGCGTAAGTCTGCCATAGATCGTTCTTAGAAGCGGAGCTCCGCTGGACATCTTGGATCTTGACGGATAGAGCGGAGTACTCAAACTTGGTATAACTAAGACCGAAGCCGAACTCGTATCGTGGTGTAATGTTGTGTGCATCGAAAGCGCGATAGTCAAGGTAGACGCCCTCGGTAAAATCACACTGAGGGTTAGTATCATCTTGGTCTCGGCCGCAAGGAGTATATGGGTGGTAGTCAGTCTCGTTCTTTGCGAGCGTGTACGGCAGCTTTCCCGAGAAGTTTTCTTCACCGTACAGGAGCTTAACGAGGGCTTCCCCACTGTCCTGGCCGGGAAGATGGGCAATGATGGTGGCCGTGACATTAGGGTGCTCGATCCATTGGTCAACCAGACGAATGCCTGCAGCATGTATAACCACCACGGTGTTGGCACACTTGGATGCCACGTTCAAGACCAAGCCATCGCTGAAGTCATCGTGGAGGCCGTCACGGTCCCATCCCTCGGTCGCCATTGCGTTGATGAAGACCAGACAGACATCGCTTGCGGCGTTGACATCGGGGCTGAAGGATGAAAGGTCCCAGTTGACCCAGCTCCCGTCTCTGGCCGCTCTCTGCTGGATGGCGCTGAGGGGCTGTACACAGTTAGAATCAAGTAGTAGCTTCAGATATTTGGCTCTTACATCACTGATATATGGTGGTGAGTTAGCAGCAGCACGCCCTCCCGTGACAATAGTTCCTTCTTTGGCAGCCTGGTCGAAATGTCGCTCAGTTCCCAGTACAGCCTGTTCCATCTCGGGTGATGAAGTGTATCCGAGCTCGAATAGTTTGTCTGCGTTCTTAGTTCTGGGAACAGTGGCATCATAGCCAAAAACAGATAGCATCTTTGGATTCTTGCGGAATGGCAGAGTACGGTTGTCGTTCTTCACCAACACATGACCGGCAATGGCTCCCTCCAAGATAGTCGGCCTCGATTCGGGGATGCGACCGTCGACTTGCTCATGCGGCAGGGTGAGGTTCTTCATGCCAACACCAGGTGTCGGGAAATCAGTATGCTGCCCGGTGATATACCAAGCTGCAAGGATTCTTGATGAAAGTCAGCCACATCGAACGCCGTCCAAGCCAAATAACTGAACAAACCTGGTAGCCATGTCGGTAACACGAGACTCGCTAACGGTGCCGTTCTCGACAGCCTGGGTGAGGTTGTCGCCAAAGGAGCCACCGAGAGGCATGACCATGTCCAGACCAGCATTTGCGCTCTGAAGATTATGCTGAGCGTTCCAGTCGAGGAGCACAAAGCCTTCAAAGGACAACTCAGACTTAAGAATGCCGTTCATCAATTTGCTGTTTTCGCACCCATAAGTGTTGTTGATGCGGTTGTAGGAGCACATGACCGAGGCAACGCCAGCTCTCACGCTATCAACAAAGGGCCAGAGATAGTACTCATGAAGAGTCTTGTCGTCGACGTTGGATGAGACTGCCTCAACACCAAAGTATGGACGCCTGAACGTCTCTTGTTCGTTTGCAATGAAATGCTGCATATGGTAAGTATGGTTGCTTCACCCTGGTTGAGCAGGCCACTTTGCAACTCACCTTGATGTTCGCTATGACTCCAGCATCTTGATGGCCAACAATTGACTCTGCACTCAGTTGCCCTGTCAGGTACGGGTCAACAGAGAAACCCTCCCAGTTGCGACCACCCAAGGGTGATCTGCCAAGGGGTCCGGCGTTTGGACCGAGAAGTACATTGACTAAGATTCGACATGAGCATGAGCATTGAGAATGGCGGACATGGCAAGATGATGATTACCTCCTTTCGCTTTAAACTCTTTGCCCATATAAAAGCCCCGTTGGTACGTCAAGTTCTTATCCCAGCTGGCTCCCACATGTAAGCCCGAGGGGTATGAGTTGACGAGGTCAGTCGCCCTGACACCATTTCCAGCATCGTGCAAACACATGCCCGGCCATCCCAGACGAGGTACAGTTCCGGTGTTACCGGCGCATACATTGTCAGCAGTGAAGCCTCGCGTGATGTTCACTTTCTCTTCAAGGGTTAGCTGATCAACGAATTGTCGAGCTTTGGCGTATGAATCCTTCCATATTCCCTTGCCGGATCCTTCGGCTAGTCGTTCTCTCCGTCAGCTTTCGTGTATTCAGGGGATCACAATGGGCCCTGGCTTACGCGACGGGTAGACTTCAGGCGAAGAGGCCAACCCTGAATCACCTGCTGAAACGCCAACCGTGTGAAGGACCACGAGGAAGATACTGTGAAGCCTCATGATGATGATGAAGAGGGTACATTAAGTCGTGGAGCAGTTGGTGCTGTCACTTCCATGGGATGTTTATAACAACGGTAGCTCGTCGCTAGTGCATCACGAACTTGTGAGTCCTAACGTTAAATTCCGAATATTACCCGGAAGCATTAAGTTACACTAGACGACCTTATCGGCCCTAATCATGCCGGTCCCTAGACTCACCGCCACGAACTGATGATTGAATCGGGCAAGTTAGCGACAATCCGCTTCATTAACATCGGGTCTCCAAGCAAAACGGGCAATAACCCCAATGTTTACCCCATAATCAGGCACGTGGGGGTTACATGGGGTATCGTATTATGGCGTCATGAGACAATTTGAGTTCAACCGAGATAGTAGCCGGATCCTTCGCCTTGGTTGAAGCCCGGTTACTTGGTAGAAGCCAAGTTGCTTGGCGTGTATTATTTATTGGGACATCTAACTTATCACCTGATCTGATTATGCAGAGACAAGGAAAAAGATTAAACCGAAGGCTTGATTAATACCGACCAAGTATTATGGAGGTGTTTCCGGCGGGTTTGCTCTGTCTTATTACTACCCTAGGAGACTATTACACTGAGAAGGTTGAATGAAGCTCGTATCACAAAACACAAATCATGAGGCCGTTACTAACTCTATTGCCTAGCTGTGATATGATTAATACAATAGAAAGATACTCTACCCTGGCCCCCAAAATGTTCGACTAGCCCATTTTGACCGTCCAGATTGAGCTCCTACGACATTACGGAGTAAGTTACATCTCAAAGACTTTTAAAATAGTCTCCGATAGCTGACCCGGCGGAGTACACAGTATAGTATAAGTACGACGTACATAAATGCATCAAAATACAAAAAGTGATTATGCCATTCGTTCTGATTATTAGCTGTTTAAATACCATTCATATATTTCTCCTAATGCAATCGTGTTCCCATACGTACAACAAAGAACTCTCTCACAAATGTTCGACACATGAAAACAGGAACTCATAATAAAGTGTCGCCTTCAGAACCAACGCTATATATCCTCTGCTCACCCACAATTTCGTTCGAAAACAGTTCATATATTTGTATCTAGCTGGTGGAGGAAACTGTTTTACTGGTGCGACGCTTGAGCATGATAGCTTCAATGCCAGAGATGGCTGTAATCAATCAAGCAATTGTCTTGAAGTTCCAGAAATATTTCCCAGTCACTACAGGCAATTCAATTCGAAGGCGAAGACAGAAGGTGCATGTTTTTAGCTCTTTTGGCATATTTTATGACTGTATTGTCACCAATGAGACTGGAATTCGGATCAGAGTGTATGAGTTTATCAGCTATTCTTTGTAATCAGACGAGAACTTGGCCTGAGTTATAAGCCACTTGCATCGTTTTTGGCCTGCCCCCCCATCATGTGATGTGCTGTTTACTGCAGCCAAGACAAAGGTTTCACGGAAAATAAGTAGTTAAGCCCAGCTTGATCCTTTGACTTCTGAGTAAACAAGATCCTATGTAGCAGAGCCTGTTAATCTTGGCAGCTCAGCCACTCTCACAAGCAAAGTTAACTATATCCAAACACCGCGATATAAACCTGGCAAGTCTCTCTACAGCTGGGTTTTGAAGACTTTCTGTTGGGAAAAAAGCAACGATCTGGTGACAACGCTGTACTTAGGAGAGTAAATGCCACCTAGTTAGTTCGACCACTAGTCGGGAAAAAGGTTATGCTTAGGTATGAAAGCCTCAAGAAATAGCTCCTATATACTCAATATTTTCCTCGATAGAGCCAGAGAGAACCCCCTCTCGCGAGTTGCTTGTGCTCCATCCAGGACGGGACGTGCCGGGCCTTCGCTCCGGCTCCGAGTAGGGCCGTATGGATCGACTGACTATTTCCTTGCTCTGGGCTATTCTGTTGCGTTACATCCGCATTCATTATCCGTAAATAAGTGTCGTATGTTATATAATCGTCATCAGGCTTGATTGGATCGTAAGCGATGATCGCCACAAAATACGGACACTGTGACGGATAAGATGGTGGTTGGAGGCTTATCCGCATGACCATCTGAAGCCACGGACATTCCTATCTTCATTTCCGCCGTGGCAGATCTCCAACCCCGCACTATCATGGGTTAACCCCAGACTCCATGACAAGGATTAAGGAGAAATATCGAGTATATTACCTCCCCTCATCCAGTTTCTAGTTAGCCATGAGAAGCTTGCCTCAGACCAACTCTCCAGGTTCCTTCTTGCGCAGACGTTGTCTCAAGGCGAACGAAAACTCTAGTATTTCTAATTCTCTCCTCACGAAACGACCATCATGGCTCCCCGGAGCTCAGTGGACAAGCATGACGCGGACGTCATTGACCACCGGCCTACACATCTCGAGAGTGCTCCCAAGGCCATCGAGATTGGGACGTTCCGTGTTTTTGGCTTGGATCCTGAAGATGCCGAATTCTTTACCAACTATCCCGAGGAAAAGCGAAAGAAGGTCTTTCGAAAGGTGAGAAACGATGCTTCAGTAGGAAAAGATTCACCGCATAACATTCTAACGCCACTAGGTTGACATTCGACTTGTGCCCATGCTCGCGCTACTATACCTGATTTGCCACATCGACCGAGCCAACATCGGCAACGCAAAGATCGAGGGCATGGTTGATGATCTGGGCATGACGGGCGTACAGTACAACACGGTTCTCTCCATCTGTGAGCATCATTCCGTCCCTATATGACTGGAAGCAGCTTAGCTGACATGTGATGTCGCAGTCTTCATTCCTTACGTCCTACTTGAAGTACCTAGCAACATCCTGCTCAAGAAATTCAAGCGCCCCTCGATGTACCTCGGCATCCTCACCTTGAGCTGGGGTATCATCATGACTTGCACAGGTTTGGTACAGAGCTTTGGTGGTCTGATGACTACTCGAGTACTTCTCGGTATCTTTGAGTAAGTCACACTATTTGAAAGGGCTCTTTGTTTCCGTGCTAACATTTCCAACAGAGCTGGTTTCTTCCCCGGTGCCATCTACCTGTGCTCTTACTGGTACATGCCTAAAGACCTTTCGACGCGAATCTCGTACTTCTACTGCGCAAGCGCCCTCTCCGGTGCATTTTCAGGTCTACTAGCTGCCGCCATTGCAAAGATGGACGGCGTTGGTGGCTACGAAGGCTGGCGCTGGATCTTCATCCTAGAAGGCCTCGCTACCGTAGTGCTCGGTGTTGCATGTTTCTTCTTGCTCATCGACACTCCTGCTCTCTCCACACGTTGGTTGGAGCCTGAAGAGATTCGTTACTTGGAGCTTTCAATGTTCATCAAGCAAGGTGGAGGATACCGCGAGGAGAGCAGCGTTAGGTGGAAGGATATAAGAATGGTTCTCACAAACTGGCGAATCTACGTCCAAGCCTACTTTCTGCTGTGCCAGTCAGCGCTGTCTTATGGTAAGCATATCTCGTCAAGAATCTCATCTGTATAGATGGGGTGGCTAACTAGCAATAGGCATCAAGTTCACACTCCCGACTATCACCAAAGCCATGGGATTCAACAACACGGTCGCTCAGCTTACCTCTGCTCCTCCTTACGTTGCTGCGGCAATCTCAGCCATCTGCTTCGCCAAGGTCTCGGATCGCTTCTACTGGCGAATGCCATTTGTGGCTACCCCTATGACCATTGTCGCCGTTGCCTACTCGATTATTCTTTCACTCAATGGCGCACTCGAGGAGAAGAAGGGAGTAGCTTACTTCTCAGTTGTCCTCGCCGTCGTTGGCATCTATCCGATCCAAGCAGCGGCAGCTTCTTGGAATGCAAACAACATCGCCCCTGCTTCTCGACGAGCCATAGGTATCGCACTGATGAACTGTGTTGGTAACGTGGGTGGTATCGTGGGTAGCTTCATGTATCTCGAGAGTGAGAAACCCAAGTACCACACAGGATTCGGTCTCAGTCTGGCATTCGGTGGGACTGGATTGATTGTTTCGCTCTTGCTCGAATGGAGCTACAAGACGGCAAATGCGCACAAGGCCAAGATTGCGGACGAGGCCAAGGAAAAGTACACTGAGGAGCAGCTATTTGATATGGGAGACAGATCTCCCTTGTTCAAGCATGTTCTATAGTTCTGCGAGTGTGGAAGATGATGCTTTAGGAGGAACGGTTCGGCCAAATCTGGTTGCACACAGATGGCGTGTAATATCACCAGTGTCTCTATTTAAATTGAAGTACCTTACTTTTGGACGATTCTTTACACTATCCGTCGTTTCACCTTGACTGTTCCATTGAAGTTACCTCTGAGGATGCATTTCCTATTGTGCAAGCTCATCTGGTAAGGCAGTGATGCTCTCGGTTTATGCAAGGAAACTGCATGGCCTTTGACGATCAAGCTAGCTCGTCATGGCCTCATATGTGATTTCATTTATGGACCTGTATGGAGACCGGAGTATATAAGTCGACCTTAAATGACGAGGTTGGGCTTACTACTAATTCTCGCAAGCCGATGGAACCATTCAGTCGCCTCTTGGCATGATGGAAACCTCTAGCCGTAGAGACTGGGGGTGCCATTCACACAACACTTCATTATGTACTCATAATTGCAGACTCCCACCCCTTGTCTACTGGCCAGGTGTGTCAGCTCCAACATACGCAAAGAGCTCGAACATTTCATCGAGTTGGCGGATATTCTTGAATCCAGCTTTTCCGTAACGTGCGAGACTCAAAAATAGGACTCTCGGTCTTGGCTGCAAATAGTTTGTAGTACACTCTTATTCTTGCCTCATCGCGTCTCATCAACTGGCCCCTCTACCTCTTCAATTACTCTATTCCCTATGCATTTCAATAAAACTCTGGTATGTTGTGACCATAATCTGAAACCTTCCTCAATCTCCTCAAACTACGTAAATATCCTTCTCTTCGCTTTGTTCACTTGCTTCCTACGATCACAGCTAATCGAGTTCGGCGTATTCAGGCCAATACCGGATAACATTTCCCAGTGTTCGAATAGTATCCTCCACAGGCAAACACTCGGAAAAGCATGGCTCGCCCGAGGTCATCTGCCGACGGATATGCAAGAAAATGACGATCCCCCGCAACCCCAGTATTGGCCATGTAACGTTAAACTCCATCAATAATCAATAGTGGGTGATCAAAGATTCAGCTCTGGAGAAGTCGATGGCAGTATTCTTCCCATCACAAGTAATAAGAAACCCAAGGTTCAAATTGTTGCATCTACCGGAATCACCCTCTAAATACTTCCTGCTCGATCCAGGGCTTGGTCAATGAGAGACTGAGCGTCCCCCAACTCCTCCGACTTTTCAAGGGATGCTAGTCGAGTCTTCCACAATCTCCATCTATCTTGACAAAAGCCCCTCCAGCCTGGCTCATCTCTGAGATTGGATAGACTGGCGCCTGGCCTTGCAATCTTACCATCGAATTGCTTGGTTTGCTCGCTGGCTTTTGCTAGGCTCTCCGCAGCATAGATCAGCCACACTGCAGCGGCTTTGAGCAACTCTTTTGAAGTCTTTTGGGCAATTTCGTCTTCTGCAGGGTCTTCTAGAGCTTCACGGAAGATCCAGATAGAAAACAGACTGAGGTCATCAATATCGGATGACGTTAGTCGAGCGAAAAATGCATTCAGATTGATGAAAGCCTGACCAGGCTTTTCTTGAGCTGTCATTCGTATCAGTCGAGCTGCGATTTTGACAAATATCTGGAATGAGAAAAGATCATACCGGTATCAAGCTGTTCCCGGGCTTTAGCGCCGAACAATGGAAGCTGATCCCAACGCTGCTCTTGATCCCAAACCTCAAGCTTCTTCCCCTCGTGGATAGGCTGTGGCATGCTTTTGATGGCGCCCATCACGTCCACTAGTTTGTCTTGCTGGTCGTGAGGCGTCTGCTCAGCGGCGGCGAGGATGGCCGACCACAAGCTATCAAGCTCGTCTTCGAATCTGGACAGGTCACCATCTTTCACGAAAGCGGCTCTGACAGGGCCGGCCAGTTTTTGAGCAGCCTCCTGGGCGGATGTGCCGCTGTCACTGAGTAAGGGTATGACCTTATTAGCCATTGCAGTAATGTGAAGCTGCGAGTTGGAGAATCGGATGCGGTGCGTGGAAGCAAAGGTAGTGGGAATATGCCGACGATGGAGAGCTAACAATGGTTGTAACGGCGGACGGCGACTAAGACGCAGACTGGCAATACCAACGCGCCCACGCATCAGGAGTTGTCAGCCTAACGTTATCAGCTCTGATATCCCAAGGTGGTTGAGGGATTAAAGATCGCCAATCAACCGACATGAGATAACCACATGGGGATCGCTGGAACATCTTCCGCCGATCCTAACCCGCTTTCGTCCACGGCACTTGTGTATCACTGGCCTCAGCCCCAGGGACCTTTTGCCGGGCTTATAGCCGTTTGGAGCAGGTGGTAGATAGTTGTTGACTTTAGATTAGACACGATGGTCTAGATTCACCTCTGAGTGGTGGTATATCTTGATTTGCATGATTTGCATGATACCTTAAACTGTAACCAATTATCTGAACAATAACAGTCACCTGCCGTCTACGTGATGGCTTACATGCCTCGTTCTATCTCGGTATTGTAAACAGCAATGGCGCCATGTTCATTACGACAAATATATATATGCGTCTGATTTGCCTGGAGAAGTTGCCTCGCAGATAGAAACCCTTAAGAACCATTCATTCATTCATTCGTCGTCATAGCAGGCCCTCATCAAGATGCTCTTCTTCAAGGTATATTGACCTACTTAGCCCAATCACCTGACAGCCTAGAGACTACACGACGCTGACGTTTATTCCAATCTCACCAGTCACTCGCTCCTCTGGCCGCGCTCCTGAGCGTCGCCGTGGCTGGTCCCATTGAAAGCCGCCAGTCTGCCACCACCTGTGGCAGTACCTCTTACACTGCTGCCCAGGTCCGCGCTGCTGCAAACGCTGCTTGCAACTATTACAAAGAGAACGATACCGCTGGCAGCTCCAACTACCCTCACACCTTCAACAACCGCGAGGGCTTTGACTTTTTTGTCAATGGCCCCTACCAAGAGTTCCCCATCAAGAAAGGTGGCGTCTACACCGGCGGTATGTCCAATTCACACTCCCTTGTCTATATTTGGTTCTGACTATCATCTTTGGTAGGCTCTCCTGGTGCTGACCGTGTCGTGATCAACACCAATTGCCAGTATGCGGGAGCCATCACACACACTGGAGCTTCGGGCAACAACTTTGTCGGCTGCTCTGGTATCAGCTAGCATCTTATCCTTCGCTCATTTTGATACCCTTGGCGGCAGCATCGGCGAATCGTTCGGCATGAGTATCGCGTGTGCTGTAGTTGATGTGTCTTTTCCCCTTAAAGGGTTTGAAAGGGGTCAATATGGATACCCATCAATGTTTCTTTATGTTTATTTGATCTATGTAAATATTGAGCCTGGTATATATATGCTATATGAGTTAAATAACGAGTTGTACGCTGTGACTCTGTGGCAGTCTTGTTTAATGTGCTGCAGACCATTTACCTTATGTCTAACGTTCAGCTAGTGCTCTGAGTAGTAATGTTAATGGACAGAAACCATTTCCCACAGAAAAACCGTGTATGTCAAGCCAATGATGATGTTCTGGTCAATGCAAGTGCCCAACGCAAGATTCCACGACGCAGCGACGGGCCGGCGGCGGACCAAGACTGCCAAGATAGCAATAATGTGATTAAAATAAGGTGTTATTATTTTGATCCATAACACACGCCTACCTACTTTTGTGGCAAGGTGGCTACTCGTCAAGTCATTTGTCAATCTCCGGGAGTGTTTCAACATCAGGAATGCTGCTATCTGCCCTGGCGCTGTCTATGGTAGTATTGCATGCTGATGCTTTACCATGGCCTCTTCCGGTGTCGACACAACCGTCGGTCAACCTCTAACAGACATTCGCTTATATGGTTACTCTTGATCTAGACCCCCATCTTCCATCCCTAATACTGTCGCGATCGAGGCCGCCCCGACGAACTGACACTCACCCCGGAGCAATGCGCCATCGTAACGTTTAACATACTGACGGAGCCACAGTATGGCGACGGTAACGTTGCCGAGACCATGCTTGTGGAGATCAAGGAGAACTCATCTACCGACTTTCGCAAGGTGCTCCTGGGAGCTTTATATCCCAACATAAACCCTGCCGGACTGGACTCCACCTTTTGGAGGAGGAAGATAAGTTGACCAAGCGTCTGCAGAAGAACGGTATACAAGAATAGGTGAGTGATAATAAATGCAATAGATAGCTCCAGAGGGATAAATTCTGAATAGAGGTGAATCAACTCAATTTGGGTCAACATATAGCCCTCTTTAAGTAATATGTACGTCAAGCACTTCGAGCACACATCCATGTCTCATTGTCAGGCAAAAGGAGATAGCCTCAGCCGCGGCAGACGTGCTGTTGGCGAAAGGCCAATCGATATTGAAAATAGAAGTATTTTTCACTTGTCTGACGATCACTATATTTCTCTCATACCGCTTCGAGATGGACAAAAGTTTGGCTCGCAAATGATGAGATAGCAATTGGCCTTAATATATACAATTCATTCTGATCGGCATTTCTCCGGCTATCATTTATTATTGCTGCATGAGGACTCCGTACATAAACGTATTATCTTCCTCGTTAAAGATTCGACTCGCCCTTCACATCTCACAGTCCTACAGTATCACCATAGCTTCTACTTAGAGTTGGCCCGTCTCGGTTGGCCAAGCATTATATCTTCTTCAATGACTTTTTTGTTGTTTTTCTCGCCTAAACGAATCAGGAGTTTATGGGCGCTTCTGTTCTTTGTTGTTCTGCTGTACCTTTTTGCTATCGTTATTCCATCCACCCTGAGATTCCGTATCGGCTTCCAAGATCCGTCGTGCTCATGGTGGGATGAGGTCAAGCATGTGTGAGTTCAAAATCAGGATCCATTTATACTCATCCAGCGGCTCACTTCCCTCAGCCTCGCTTTTGGCGATTCATACACCTACGTGCAGGGTACCCATGGCTACCCAGGTTACAGCTTCATCGGGAGTAACCTACCCAACCACTTCGCTTTTACTCCTGGGGAACTGCTGGAGAACCGCATCTGGCAGAACTACACAAGCCAGTCTGCCGGTGGTCCTAATTGGATAGAGTTCCTCACGGGCTGTGCGGTCGAAGATGGTCAGCACTCGCCGCTTGACTGTGACGTTCAACTCTGGGATTTCGCTGTTGCGGGCGCCAATACTGCTAAGGCACTGTGAGTTTTTTGGCATGCGAGCACAGACGGGACTAGTTAGACTAACTACGATGTTAGCCTACCTCTGCATCATCCCTTTACCATTCCTCTGGTCAACCAGACACAGCAATTCCTCGAGTACGGAGATTCTGCATTACGGGAACACGCTGGCCTGGCCCCATCTACTACTCTAGTGACTATCTGGATTGGCATCAACGACGTAATCGATGCTCTTCTTTGGCACAAGGCTTCTCCTGAGTTCTTTGTCACAAACATGGAAACCATGCTCAATCACTCCGTCCTGCCTCTGGTGGATAATGGCTATACAAACTTCCTCTTCCTCAACCTACCTCCTCTGGACCGCAGCCCACTGAACCAGGGTAAGCTGAAAGGAAAACTAAAAAAAGCTCTCATCGATGGATGGAACCGCGAGCTGAAAACAAGGGTTGAGAATTTTGAGCGGGAGCATAGAGGAATCAGTACAATCGTGTTTGACGCCAATGCACTTCTGAACCACGTTTTGGACAACCCTCAATCGTATGAGATTGGCAACACATCAGGCTTCTGTAAGGCGAGATACCACTGGCCCAAGGTCATCGACGATCCGGCCCAATATGGCTGCCTCGCTATTCCCGACTACTTCTGGTTTGATAGCACGCATATGTAAGTCGCACCTTGAGTCATTGGCTTAGTCTAACTTGAACATAGTGGCACGAAAGCTCATGGGGCACTTGCGAAGGGAGTTCGAAGGGTGTTATGCGAGTGATTTTAAGTTGGCTGTTCTAACTTGAAAAACAAGACGCACATTTCCCCAGTTACTCTGGATTCAATGACTGGATAGGGGGAACAAAACATGGTCAATATCCTCAGCACTTTAACCAGGACATCGATTTATTGGTGACTACTCCACATGTGACCCAGCACGGTTGAATAAGGCCACTCTGTGCGCTTGACTCGCATTCCTAACTCTCTACAAAAGCCAAGTTCAATAGGCTATCCTTGGAGTCTACTCTAAATATTCATGATTTTCACTTGGCTACGGGCAGTTCAAAGGGCGATACCAGCGCTGAAACTTTGATCTGTCAAATGCATTTTCCGTGGCCCAGTCTAGGACGACATTTTGTAGCTAGACCTCAAGAACCATCTCTCAGCGAGTGGAACTAAGTCGAATGATATTTTTGCTTTTTGTACGTTGACGTTGACTGGTGGATGGAAGGTTGAGTCTTGACCAACTTACTGAAATTCTCACCAAGGGTTGCTATATCAGCATAAGAACATTGTATACGTAGCTACGCCTCACAGTTGAGAGGTCTGTGCTAGGTAGCCTAAGAGATGGTTGAACCTAACTGAATTAAGCTGCAACTGTCTGCTTAGGAGGTCATGTCCCCATGAATAGTTTCGCTAGCTGAACATCTTTTCCAAATCGAACAGCATAACTGAGCAAGTCAGCCCTAGATGTCACCAATGGCGTCATACGTAAGCAAAGTTCTCTTTAGTAAAGAAATCCAGGAGATGTAACATACGTTCTACTATTTCTCTCCACCGTAAAGGTCTCAACACCCAAGAAAGGCGGTGAAGATTCGAAGGTGAGCTGTTAATGTTACGCGATATGGCGAGAAGGGTAATAGCTAATCTTTCCAAGTCAACTTGTCATTCATTAGTCAAGCATTGTAGCTTTCAACATATAGAGCATACATCGAGATATTTCAGCCACTATCCTCAATGTCCGCTTTTCAAACCCATATTGCGTTGCTTCAGGCCCGCGTGGCCGAGCATCCAGCCTTGACAGCACTGAAAGTTCCAAACACTGGTACAGCTAGCACAAGTTGGACTGATATAACTTTTGCTCAATTCCAGAATGATGTTGAAGCATCCGCTCGATACTGGGCACACCAGTTTTCGAAAGAGGGGTTCAAAGTGCGATCTGTGGTGGGAATGTGGCGAGTGTTCTCAACGCAACATAGCTCGGTTCATCAACTAACAAATGTGTAGGCTGAAGGGTACATCATACACAGATGTCGTACACCTATGGGGAGTCTCTAGAGCCGGGTTTATCCCCCAGCCTATATCCCTTCGCATGGATAACCCGACCGTCATCTACGAGTTGCTTGGCCGCGCTGGTGCTGTGGCACTTGTCCATGAGCCAAGCTTTCAGTCGCTTCTTGAGAATAGCCCGCTGCCTACTTGGGCTGCCAAGGATGTTACTGCTCTTGAGGTCGAGATATTGCCGTTGCCCGAGTTATGGAGGCCACTACATGCAGACGACATCACCATGATCTATCATACATCAGGTTCATCTTCAGGAAGCCCACAGCTTGTTCCGTTGACAGCTGCCTGGCTCGACTTCGCAATCAAGAAAAGTTCCGACTTCTTGCCCTCTTCTCCAGAATTGAAAAGGCAACTAACAGTTGTAGCTGGGTAAGATCAGCCACACCACTCTTTCTCGACTCAACTAGCTACTAAACTGACGTTGGTAGTGGGAGCTTCTGCCATATGGCAAGCACACTGGCTTTTATTGATTCGCTCAGACGATCGAGCTGTTTCATTATCCCTTCTAAACTACCGTATCCAGTTGTCGAACTACGCCAGATGATCGTGGATTGTGGGCTGACCACGCTCAACATGTTTTCCTCTTTCTTATCCAAGGTTTTTGCTGAAGCTAGGAGTGACCCAACGCTCCTTGAAACTCTTCAACGCCTCGATTATGTTGTATATAGTGGACTCCCTTTGGACTCTACTGACGAGGCCTGGGCTCGGAAATCAGGACTCAATCCCATCAATGTCTTCGCTTGCACTGAGGTTGGAATGATGTTACACTCTGGCGAGGGTCAGACAGAGGATTCATATTTACTTGAAGCCTTTCCCGGATCAACATACGAGTTTCTTCCTTTATCCGACAACTCAGCTGCCAACGAAAAGCTACTCGAACTTGTGGTTCCACCAGAATCCCCCGATTGCCCAGCCCCATCCCTACGAAGCCTTGACGACGGGAAGTTTCACACGGGGGATCTATTCGTAGAGCTAGCTCCGGGTCGCTACCTGGCCAAGGGACGCCACGATGATTGGATCAAGATGGAGAATGCGCTTCGCTGCGATACTGGATCCCTTGAGAGAAACGCCATGGAAACTTGCGGGGGCGACCTGATTGACGCAGCTGTTATTGTGGGTGCTGGACGACCGTCACCAGTCCTGGTTGTTGAACCAAAGGATGGTGTTTCTGGAGAAGAGACCTCCAGGCTCAAAGACAAGATATTTGCAAGGGTTACGCCATTCCACGAGCGAAGATATGCCCATGAGCGGATTGATGACACACGCTTTATTCTCGTCGTGCCTCGAGGAACACTTCCACGAACGGCTACGAAGGGCAACATACAAAGGAAGAAGGTTGAAGAGCTTCTTCGGAGCGAATTGGATCAGGTTTACTTGGGATAAATAGATCAGGGAGGAGTCAAGATGTAAGAATCTTTCCTTGAAAGCCAACCATGGCCGTTTTCAATTGTCGTTGTGCGTCAGTCGTTCTCCTTGAGAAATGGTTCTAGCTCTGGTGCCGCACAAGGCTGTCACTGGATCAGGATCAACGAAAGCTTAGTGCTACATCTCGTACAGAAATCATGACCCAAGCTCACTCTCAATCCTCATCTACATATACTTAGTCCCCGGATGCCCCTCTCCGGAGTATAGAATAGCCTATTATGACTGAAAACTTGGCTAAATTCAACTGTCCAGGTTCCCACTGGATATGCTGGAAACCGCATCCACTGAGACCGGGAACATGACCTGATACAGGGCGGGGGTATAGTATGATATAAAGAGGGCGTCAGTACTACTCTAGACCATTGGATTTGTCAATCAACCATAATTTAGCTCTGCAGACTGGTATCCCTGATAAAGCTCTCGGCTATTCGCAATCATGGCTGAGGGAGCAGCTCAACAGCCAGATCAGGGTCCGGAGGCGACCGTCATTGCCCCAGGAGAGCCACACGTGAATCGCCTAGAAGTGGACGTGAGTATAGCATTCCTACGCAGACAACTAGAATGTTGCTTACATATGTCATACAAAAGGATAACCAACATGAGAGTGACTCTTTGTTTGATGGATCGTGAGTCCTGACCATCACCCCCTTTGCCTGGGTACTTTCTAATAGCTTCCCAAGGGACGGATCCTCGAGTTATCTAACATCTCTAAAATCGAGCATCTATAGCTACCGGTTAGTATATATATCTAATAGTGTCTGATTCGCTCGACTCTAACAACGACTGGATTAGATATGAAGTTGGTTCCCATAAGCACTTTGGCTGATCACCTCCTGACCGAGTCTCAGAACGGCCGCCGCTACCACGCATTTCGCGAGGGTTCCTACCTCTTAGTAAAACATGATCCGGGCTAGAACATGGCTGTGCCATACGCTGATTTTAATATTTGTAGCCGAACGATGACGAAGAACAAACTCGAATGGACCTTGTTCACCATATATACAGCCTCATTCTTGGAGGAAAGCTTTACCTGGCTCCAATTGGTGATAATACGCACCGTGTACTCGATCTTGGTACCGGCACCGGTATATGGGCGATAGATTTTGCCGAGTAAGCGTTTCCGTGGCCTGTAGCATGGACACGTCGACTGATTGTGGAACTTCATTAACATCACTGCGTATCAGCGAATATTCGTCAGCAGAAGTCATTGGAACAGATCTCAGCCCTATACAGCCCGACTGGTATGAGAGTCTCTCTACCACGTACAGAATCTATCTACTGACCAGGGTGCAGGGTTCCAACCAACTGCGTGTTCGAAGTCGACGATTTCGAGGATCAATGGCTATACAAACAGCCTTTCGACTTCATACATGCACGCGAGCTAGAAGGCTGCATAGCCGACGAAGGACGGCTTTTTCAACAAGCCTTTGAGAACCTAGTTCCGGGCGGCTTTATTGAGCTACAAGCCATGCGCGGATGCTTCATGTGTGACGATGGGACCATTGACAAGGCTACGAACGCCCAACGCTGGGCAGAAGGTCTGCTTGATAGCAGTGCCAAGTTCGGAAAGCCTATAGACTGCGTGCCGCATTGGAAAAACAAGCTGAGTCAGGCAGGATTTGTCGATATCCATGAAGAAATCTACAAAGTAGGCATCGCCCCGATCTCTAACTCAGACTCGTCGTTGAGCAAGTGGTAACTAATCGCCGCTTAAAGGCCCCGATCGGCCCTTGGCCTAGGGACACTGTACTTAAAGAGGTTGGGAAGTATCAAGCGATACAGTCACTTCAAGCTATTGATTCTTACACTCCCAAACTCTTCGATAAGATACTTGGCTGGCGCATGGAAGAGATCCAGGTACTCATCGCTCAGGCTAAAAAAGAACTTCGGGATCCATCTATCCATCTTCATCTCCCGGTTTACATCATATGGGCCAGGAAACCATGATAACTCAGTCTAAGTCAACGCACATGGTTGGTCATGGAAATAAAATAAGTGTGTACATTGAACGATAAAGAACGATCTGCAAAGATATAAAAGCCCCCGGCTCAAGCTACACTAGCCCCAGAGAGCGTGAAAGAGTAGTCGAGGCCTCGCTTGGCCTCAGCCGAAAGTGAGAAGGGATCGTAAAGAATGAGGCTAGGTGTGTTTGCAATAACCAAGCTTATCTCCTCGCCAGAAGCTACATTGACGGATGTTGAGCCTGAAACATCAACGTAGCGAGTAGAGCCACCGCGGAAGAGCGCGAGTGTGGCCGTGTAAGCTCCGTTGGCGGTGATCTGTACCGTGACCGTGCCGCCCGAGGTCTTCAATGGGATTATGTTAGCGCCCATATACTGAGGTCTGCGGCTTGACTTGACGGTATATCTCCCATTTCCGGAGGAGTCAACGTTGGCATAGTTGAGTGACGGGCGTTGAGAAAGGAAGACCTGGTGGGCCGATGGATGACCAATATCAACATAGGCCATGTGAGCCCAATATCTACCGACGATGCGAGCGACTGGTGTACTTCCAGCAACACGCTGCAAAGTATGCAAAGGCGTTTCGTTACTATTGGCCTGGTATCGCACCATCATCTGGCGGAGGGTATCCCTGCCAAGGTTGGGAAAGTTATCTGGGTTACTGGTCAGGTAGGTAAAGAAGGGCCAAGCCTCGTAATAGTTCCCAGTGTTTACAGAGCCGTCAACGAGAGGCTGGAATGAGTCGCCAATTGTTTTTTGGAGGTTGATCTCGGTGTTCTCGGCGGATAGCCCATGGGCCCGACGTGCGGGTGCGCAGATATCAGACGTGCGATAGGTATCGGCAACCCAGTTCGCAAACGTTTCCCACCACGCACCAGTGCGGCCCTGATCAACCCATGTTTTCTGGTGATAGTGTAAGACGTGGCCATACTCATGAACGATAACCCCCGAGACTGCGAGGAAGGCATTCTGCACCTCGAGCCAGCCCATCCCGGTTTCGAAGTCCGAGTGCATGACACCAGCCGCTCCAGGGAGATTAGCTACCGAGTAGGCATTGACCTTGGTCCGAGGGCCCGAGTCGGTAGCATCTCGGAACGAGAGGCCCGTGGATCGAAAGCCGAGGGTGCCGACGAAGCAGTCGTAGGTAGCCTCAAGCATGGCCAGCGCGCGGTCAGCCTCGGATCCCGAGTTTCCATAAACGCGAAAGTGGCCTGAGTCTTTGTAAGTTCCTCCTCCAGGACCAATATTGGGGTTTGCGGTGTAGACGGGCACAGCTTGTCGTTCGAAAACTCTTGTGCCTTGGGGAGCCGCCCAGCTACCACTGATGGCCTGTAGTGACAAGGCTAGAAGGAACTGCTTGGAAAGAGGCATTGTCATGAACCGTTATGATGGGGTCGACTTTGAAAGGGCGTGATGAGACGATCGATGGTCGATGATGGTACTGTACCTTTAAGTTCTTACAGTTACGTCCAGGGCCGTTACAGTCGCCAACTTATATAGTACTTCAACAGTCACAACAAATGAAACCTTAAGGTCTTTCTATCTAGTTCATATCACCATCCAATGTGAGTTTCAGGGGTTCTTGTTTGGTTCGATCAGCTATGTTGGATAAGGTCAAGCTCGCGTATAGCTGATCAGTACGCAATTAGGATGGCCGGAACAAATATCCCCGGTTCACTAAATTGGTTCAACCGTAAAGAGTAGCACAGTTGCGGGCTAAGCTCTTCCTGATCCCAAACAAGAAGGCGTCTAACTATGTTGGATGAAGAACAGGGTCTTGATAGAGAGAGTCAAATCTTTGAACACAGTTACAGACCCCTCGTAGGTTTCTTTAGAAGGAAGGAGAGTTCAAACAGCAAAGAGATAAAGTTGCAGAATGATACGCGGCCCAATAAGCAAGTTTGAGAGGTTACATTCTCAAACTGCCGTGCGTCGAAGCGAGGGTGTCTGGGGTGTGGTAGCATCGAAGACGAAAGGTTAAATGGGCCACGGAGAAGATACGCTGTCTAATCTTCCTCTGGGTAGAGTTTCAACGTGAGCACATGCCTCGTGATCATAGGAGTCACGACAATCTAGGTTCAAGATTGGACGTGGTCTCCTGGATTGCCAGAGATACCAGGGCTTGACCACGTGTTACTCGGCTGGTCTGAGTCTCTCTCATGTCTTACACGGTGACATCCTGGTGGCCCTAGTATGGTGCCCCTAATGCTGCTAAGTAACCCGATCAAGTAACATCTCAACTCTGGGATATATCCGTCTGCGCTCATCAACCTTCCCACCCAATGCAATTCTTCTTATGCAGGAGAGACAGCAGCTTTGGACGTCTCCTAGAAAGTAGTCAATATTATGGTTTCGATCTTCCGGTGTGTAATACCAATCATCAACTACTAGCTATGAGCCAGACATAACTCAAAAAATGGCTAACTAGGTTAACTGTAGATGGTGCACGGTCATATAAAAGCCTCAATAACACGAAAAGACCCCAATAGTCGGATATTTATTACAATTAAATTACTGACTGACCACAGGCCACCATATTATTTTGAACCTTGAGACTGGGTGTTGATGAAGACTACCGTATGCGTATCTCGGTTCTGCCGCTATCGATAGAACTAGACAAACCATACGCTCCCCTGCTACGGCCAGCCGACTTGGCCCATTCTTCTACATCCTTGTCCCTCACTCCGTCCTCTCCCGCCGCCTTGATAATCTCTCCAGTCTCGGGAGAAACCATCTGCGAGACTGCCTGCCAAGCATTCCCTAGAAACGAAGAGCGAGTGCGTTGCACAAATAGCACCATGGTCGATATTGTTAGAGAAAAGTGTACTGCAACTATGGCCATAACCACGACGAGACCTGTCCACTTCTCCGGAATCAGCATGTCCTTGGAGTTCACCGTCGTGACTGAATGTAGTGGTTCAAAATTTGGCAACCAGTCATAGTATATCATCTGGTAGAACCGAAACGCCAACGCATGCACAGCTTGAGCTGGATCGCCTGTTGTTTGTAGAATCCCCTGGAAGACGGCGGCGTGCTCTGGATGCGTAGGCCAAGTGATCACAGTCTGCAACCAACCCTTTAAGCCCTCGTTATCGAAGCTCCAGCTGCCTGACACGGAATACTCAAAGAGTGTATTCCAGAGGAGGTGGTAGGCGCTCTGTACCGAGGATCTTTCGTCTTCTGATGCCTTTGCCCACACCATAGGCCGAGAATGGACCTGGAGATCGAGAATACCACGCTCCTCCTTAGTTTGAGACGAGGAGCCTACGCCAAGTTGCTGCAGGATTCCCGTCCCATTGTCCTGGTTCAGATCCGACCATTTAGCCATAGCCTTTGGCTCCTCGGCGATGGCTCGCCCGGACATTGTTACATCATACTTGTGCGGTAGGTTGTTGCTGACAAAACAGACAGTAGCTTTGAAGGCCTCGGCCCCGTCTGCTGTGAGGGCAGTTGTCCATGCACCATCCTCCTTGAACGTCAAGTCTTGTAAGCCTTCTGGAAGGTCAGGCGCAACAACCTCGGCCGTGTTGTTCTCCGGCACATACACGGTGCCATTGAGAAGCATGCCTGCGTGGAGGAGCAGGACAGGACGAAACGCATAAGACCATCCAGACAGTGGGTTCTTGGCGCCCTCCTCAATGGGAGTGATCCCCGTCGTCGTGATGCTGCACAGAGAGATAGGCCAAGACTTGGTATCGGAAACACTCCAAAGGTTGTGCAGCCTGCACATGACCTTTGCCGTCGTGTTGCCTTTGGTTGCGAGGCCCTTTTTTAGATCAAAGGCGGCGTAGAGGTTGGCTTGTAGGTAGAGACCGTCAACGGCCCTGTTCGAGCTGGCCATGTAGGTAATGTTGGTGTTGTCGAGGGTGGGCGAGACACAAGCCGTCCTGAGGTTGGTAACTACGGCAGGGCCCGTGTAGGACTCAAGCGAGTTTCTGACCTCAGCGTCTTCGAACGGCAGCAGGGCTCTATAGACATCACCTGTGTCTGCGGCAGCATCGGTGCGCTGGAACTTATCGGGGATGGTTTCCGCGAATCGCCAATGCGCTAATTATTAAGGGTGGAATATATAGGAAAAGAGAGAGTAATAAGATCGCAATAAGTT
>JADDON010000173.1:0-47030 GCA_017140175.1 Fusarium staphyleae
GGGCGGGAAGGAGGGTGAGGAGATGTGGAAAGTGGGAAGATGACCAGGGCTAGGGGCGGTAGGTGCAACGAGTGGAGGACCTAGCCACGGTACAGGACACGACGAAGGTACTAGGAGCAAGGCTTGATTGGTGGCAGAACTTCCGCACTTGCGAGAGGCATCTCCAAGTACCGTCTGCCTTGAAGCAGGTATTGGATACTTTGGAGCTCTCCATGAGCCTCCCTCTTCTAGGACATGGTGGGTTCTTGCTCGCCTGCGTGGTTCCATGGTGGCCCCAGCACACCTGAGGCTGTTTATGGCTGGGGCAGCTCCTTCCAGACCGTATTGAATGAGGTGCACGTACCTAGGTAAGAGATGACGGAAAATAGAGAGAGTTGTTGGGAAGGAGAGATGTTGAAGAGCAGGTCTTGAAGAGGCAACCTGAGCTTGCGGGTATTTTGGGGTTTTATAGATCTGATTCAGCCTTGAGATTTTGCTTCTCTGCATGAATTTGTGCCAGTTCATGTAGTAGGCATTAGGGCCTGACTTGTGGGTGCGGACCACCTTTGCATGTGCGTCACTCACTGCCTACATTACCTACAGTATGTAAGTACGGATATGCATCGGCGAGGTCAACTGGGACTGGACTGGAGATGGGATGCGTCAAAAGCCGTTGCTCCACTGATTCAGTGATCTAACGTTAGAGTTGATCTCCATACATAGGTACCTTGGTCTGCTGTGAGGCGAACAAAGAGCTTGCGTTTACCTACGTCATGCCGACTGACTGCTTGAGTGGGTTGTTTACGCTGGAGCGATCTGTCTTGTGTACTCCGTGCACAATACCGAGATAACGAGAAAGAATATCAAACCGTTAGTTCAGAAGTCAAGGAAAGGCCAACTGATCAACGAACAGCGGAGTGCCATTCATTGGATTGGCCGCCTCCCATCGGCGTGTGTCGTTAGCCGCCAGCAATCACGACATTAATAGCAACGGATGCAATCTGGCGACGTCTTTATTCGACTTACACGAGATTGGAAATGTTAGCTGCCTGTTCGCCGAATCGGCCCTCATGTTTGGCATATTCATGCATTGATATAGAGTCAATATCCGCTTGAGTATTCCAATCTGGCAGCTTTGGCTTCTGCCTTTGCTTGTTTTGAGAGCAAACGCCAAAATGAAAAAACCTTGGACCATCGAAAGTCACCCAAGATTGGTTGCATGATATTCCAGTCTCCCTGACTGGGGCCGAGATTGCTTCTTGTCCCGGATAATCTTACTGCTTGTACCCGTGGACATAGTCTACCGTTACGGAGTAGAACCTCACGGTCTTTCTCAGCGGCCCCTGACCAGGCCGGCTGTCATCAGTCACTCTCCCCGCCCCGACTCTTATAAAAAGGGGCTTGCAGTTGACCAGGGCCTCATCGACGAGAGCTGGCTCCCACCAATAAGTAACCGAGATGAAAGTATTCTTGCACGCCCATGCCCGGCAGCTCGGGGCTAGGATTGCCAGATCCCGGGAAGCCAAGTTTCTATGCTCCACAGCGAGGCCTTCTAGAACTCTCCTCCCCGTTGTCAGTGCATCTGGTCTGTGGCTTGCACCTCCAGCCCTACCTACTTAGTCGACCAGGTTATTAATGGAACTCGCTCGACTGTGTGTGGCGCAGGGAAACCGGGACGGCAATGAATGACCAAGTCTCTAACGTTACTCCGTAATTAACGTTAGTCTGTAGTTGGGGTGTCAACTGAGAACCAGCCATCGAGGATAGAAGAAAGAATGCATACAATACATCAACTCACTCCCTCATTTTTAGATGTATGAAGAGGATGAGCTACCTATTATTTCCATGAGTTTACTCGATACATGGGCACCAAATGCTTGGGTAAATTACTAGCTATTCTCGCCAGACTTATTATTGTTTACAACTATCATGCTGTCTACGTATCTCGTTCACAAGCGTCATACAATGATAAATGGCTGATTCATCACCCTCTCCAAAGATTGATAAGATCTCAAACGGCGCAGATTCTTCTCCTCTGCCCCGCCATCGGACATCCACTAATCGGCGCTAACCATGCCTCAACCTCCAAGTGTGCGAAAGCGGGCCCCTGCTTGACTTTCCCATACCTCTCCCTCTCTCTCTGATCCCCGGGTGTTGATAAATCATCGTCAAGCAACTTCGCCATGGCTCTCCATGACAGGACCGTGCTCGTCCTCTACGGATCCGAGACGGGAAACGCCCAGGACATGGCCGAAGAGCTCGGGCGAGTCTGTCAAAGGCTCCACTTCCAGAGCCGCGTTGAAGAGCTGGATGCCATAGATCTGGTAGGTCAACGCTCCCCGCGCTATACATACTGTAGCCTGTAGCCTGTAGCCCGCTGCACGACCCTGGTTCACTGACGCTCTTGTTCCAGAACGACCTGCTGCGGCCAATGTTTGTCATTATTGTCATATCGACCACCGGCCAGGGGGATATGCCTCACAACTCCCTCCTCTTCTGGAAGAGGTTGTTGCGCAAGAGACTCCCCCCGGGGTGTCTGGCATCTGTCAAGTACACCACTTTTGGTCTTGGTGATAGCACTTATATAAAGTCCGTTACTGGAGTATTCTTCTTATTGACGAGATTGACTTACACGACCTAGGTTTAACTGGGCAGCGCGTAAGCTGAATAGACGCCTGAACCAGCTCGGTGCCTCGACCTTTGTTGATGGCTTTGAAGCGGACGAGCAGTTTCCTGACGGGTGAGCTAGCAACAGAGCATGTTGATATTCACTTTCTGATGATACCCAAGCATCGACGGTAGCTTTGTACGCTGGGCTGATCGCCTCTACAACCACCTCCTCGAGCAACATCCTCCACCTTTAGGACTGCAACCTATTCCTGACGATGTCATTCTGCCACCAAAATGGTCACTGAAGAGCGCTTTGGATACTAACCTCGCTATCAACGGCCATGCCGCTCCCGCACTTTCGGGACCGGCCCCTGCATCACTACTCCCTATTCCTCAAGGCTGGACTGCCACTCTAGCCGGGAACACCAGGCTCACACCAGAATCTCACTGGCAGGACGTCCGTCTTGTCTCGTTCGATATCCCTAGTCGGGAGGGAGCTAGACTTCGGTGCAACCCAGGAGATTGCCTCACCATCTACCCCAAAAACTTCCCCGAGGACGCCCAAAAGCTCATCACGCTCATGTCCTGGGACGACGTGGCCGATAAGCCGCTCGACTTGTCGGTTTGTGGCCCCCTTCCACAGAGCCTGCATGTTAGCCCCAAATGTACCCTACGAGATATTATCCTGAATGCCATCGACTTCACCGCCATCCCTCGAAGATCCTTTCTCAAAAACATGTCCTACTTCTCTACCAACCCCGACCATAAGGAGCGGCTACTCGAGTTCACGAAAACAGAGTTCCTCGATGAGTACTTTGACTACGCTACGCGACCAAGACGGTCCATCCTCGAAGTCTTGGAAGAGTTCACCTCGGTCAAACTCCCTGCTGAGCGCATCCTCGACATCTTTCCCATGATCCGCGGTAGGGATTTCAGCATCGCCAACGGCGGTGTTAAACTAAACCACCCCACAAACGACGACATGACCCGCGTCGAACTCCTCGTCGCCCTCGTCAAGTACCGCACTATCCTCCGCAAACCCCGTCAGGGCCTCTGCTCCCGCTACATAGACAACCTACCTCTCACCTCCCCCCTCACCGTCACCCACAAGCCAGTCCTCTCCTCCATCCATGGCCCTCAAAATGCCCAGCGTCCCCTCGTCGCTATCGCCACTGGCACTGGCCTTGCGCCCATCCGAGCTCTCATCCACGAGCGCCTGACGCACCCTTCGCCCGCGTCCATGCAACTCTTCTTCGGCAACCGCAACCGCAATGCCGACTACTTCTTCCACGACGAGTGGGATGCAGCCGTGCGGGATGGGACTCTGGACGTCTTCCTCGCCTTCTCACGGGATCAGCATACCAAGGTCTACGTGCAGGATCGGCTGCGTGAGGAAGCGAAGAGGCTCGAGGCGCCGATCCTTCACAACGGCATATTCTGCGTCTGTGGCGGCTCAACTAAGATGGCGGATGCGGCCAAGAGAGCCGTGTTCGACCCCTTTTCCGAGAATGTCGAGGCCGTCGAGGAACGTAAGAAAGTGCTGGCCTCATTGACGTGGTGGCAGGAGATTTGGTAACCTACAGTAATGGATAACGATATAGACGATTAGATGCGTTTCCCTTCTGGTATAGATATGCTGGTCTTGGACAGAACACCCAATCGCTACATGAATGATTAGATACACAAGACATAGTCGTGCGTTATATGCTTGAAGTGCTAGCGATACAATGTTTGTTGCTGGAGATGAAGACGCTCTGTTCTTTTCGCTTCTAATACCACCATTTTAATTAGTCCGGAACACCTTGGTCCAAATCCCATCCTCCAACTTATAACCACGTCCAGTGTCGCTCCCACGCTGAATAAACCAAAGTCCCAATCAAGCCCCTCGAATTCTCAAAAGAATAGTCAACCCTGAGCGCATCCGGCCCTTCTCCGATCATGAGCCTACCAAAAGTGCCTACCACGCAGAAAAAGATCATCGCCGCTCCTCCTCCCAGCTGTATCTTTTCTCGGCGAGCTGGGGTACATGGACCAGCTCCGCACCCGCGTCGATGCGCTCCTGGCTACGTGGTGTATCTGGCTCAACCGCCGAGCATGTCCTTTGCAAATCAGCGGTTGATTCATGTGTCGCTAGCATCACTTGTTCAGTCATGTTTCCAGCCTTCCGCTCTTCCTCTTCCACAGTAAAGTTGCTGCCCAGGCTATCGAATGTGCCTCTGCGTTGGCCATCGTGGAGATCTTCGGCTACTATATCGTTCTTGAGATCTTGATTCAACGCAATTCGCGGCGGCCCGTGTCGGGAAAACCGAGCATTATCTGGCAACGGTCCCAGGAATACAATCTTTGATGAATCAATTGGTGCCTTTTGCCCCGTTCGAGGTTGTGGGGGGTTCGACCAAGAATTCGAGGCTGAGGAGGGCTCTCTGTCGAATTGCTGCATCGCCACGACATCATTTGTTTGGCTGTGTGAAGATGGCGCAAGGGGTGATATTGGAGACAAATTACTTCCAGCATTAGTCGGTGACATAGGAATAGTGACGGTCACTGAAGAGCGTGCGTCGTTAGGACGGCTGTTCACGTCCAAATTGGGGGTCATGGGGGATGGTAGTGGTGTTGAGGTCAAGTTAGAACCCTCTTCAGGCGGTGATATCGTGGAAAAGGCTGGTGAGAGTTGCAAGGCACGCGGGTTGGCGTTAGCTGGGTTCGATTCATATATCGCCTTCTCCGGAGGCAGAAAAGCCCCATCAGTAGAAGTGTATGCCGGGACTGGTCCTTGAAGTTGTCTCTCCATCTTACGCCTCGCCACCTCGTAGGCGCTCGTGTCCTGGGAACTGTCCGTTCCAAACTCTGTATCCCCGTTCCAGGACGTATTCTCATCGCCGTTGAGTTCTACGGGGGGTACCGGGGCCGGCAGTTCGTAGATCTGTGTGTTGGGCGCTTCAGATATCTTTTTGCTCTTTCTGGGGTCCATTGTGCTTTGCGATGACGCCGAGTTTCCTCTCCTAGTGATTCTCGAGATCAGTTTCACCAATGGTGATCTCGGGGAGTGATTCGCAGCCTTAGAAGCTGCTTCTTTGTCATCCTCCATCGATGAATCGGTACTCCCATGAGAGTTCCTTCGCTTCCGCCTGTAGCACAGCCACCCAAGCAAGATCGCCACGCAGGCCACGCCAACTCCCACGCCAACTCCAATTCCCACGATCTGCATCTTGGAAAGTCTACTCGGTGAACTAGTAGATGGACTCGGATAGGGACTGTCGTCGGGCTGGTCGTTGGGGGTCAGCTCGGTATCGGCAGATAGGTCGTCGGGGAAAAGAGCCTGGTGTATCGAAAAGACACCCTCGTCATATTTGGTGACGAGGTACGATTCTTGCAGAAATGATCTGCCTAGAATGCATGTGCTGCTGTTGTGTGCCTTGCGAAGCATGAAATAAGGTACTGCAGGATCGCCATATTTGATCGCTTGTTGCTTGAAAGGATACTGTAACAGACCAACAAAGGCCCTCAATGGCACAGTAATATTGACCACGCCGGAGACTCCAGTGTAGGGGTCGCCAAAGTTATCGTTATTGTCAAAGCTGGAAAGCACAAACGTAAATAAGGAGGTGTCCTGCTTCGAGAAAGCGCGATATTGGTCGTTCGAAATAGTATAAAGCTCAAAGGTAGGGTTCCAGGTCAAGTTGAGAGCGTCAGCAAACTTGTCGCAAATGACATCTGGCAGCCACAGATAAGGGGTAGTGCTATCGATGATGGCCTCAAAAGAGGTGGCCCAGCCCGAAAGCAAGGAAGACTCGCGCTCCCAGTTATTCGAGGCATCTTGTCCCTCAGCAGGCGTGAGCTCGATGGCGCGGACCAGAGCGAGTTCCATATTGGAGCTCTGCTCTAGAGTGAAATCGTTGTTGTGGGCTCGGAATCTTGAGTTGTCAACACCACCAAGTGTCAAAGAAACAGGCGAGTTTCCTATCGGTGTTAGTCGGTGCATATCTCTATGCTACAATACAATACTCACTATAATGCGCGCCAGCTGTGTAGCCAAAGCTGTAACTGGGGATCCATCCAAATTCTTTGACAGCCTGTGTTAATGGGGATTCTGCGACCCTGCCGTTGAAATTTCCCTGAGTAATCCCCAACCCAAACAGTCCATTGAGGTAGTTGGTTGTGTTGATAGTAGCCATGAGCACTCCGTCCATAATGTATGGCTGATCGCTCGTAGGGCTTTGGATGCTGATCCGATCAAGGCCGTACTCACCATTCCCTCCATAATCTAGATAATCAAGCCCAAGCTGCCATGTTCCCAACGGATCCCAATCTCTAGACTCATCGGGCTCATAGATGCCGCCTCGAGCGGCACTACAGTGAGGCTCCTCTACCAGTCATGGTTAGTACGTGAATAGACTACGTTGAGAAACAGTTCTAGCTCGCCGCAGAGAACGAAGCAATCGCGCATGAGCTTAGGGAATAAGGACGACTTACTAGGGAGACATCCTCCGGATCCGACGACCCAGAACTCAGAGAGGGCTGTACTCACGAGGACATCGACGGCTTGCGACTGTGACCCAAGTGAAAATGAAACAGAGGACCAGTTTCCGTCAACTCCTTTCCTACATTCAAATATTAGACGTCGGTACGAACTTGAAAACATATTGAGCCTACCAGTTAGAAGGAGGCAGCAATACCGGAGCCGGGTCTCGGGCTTGCGCTACGCCCACAAGGAAAAGTGAAGTCCCGAAGATCATTAACCACATGTCGGGGCTTGCGAGTGTAGGGCAGAACGATGGATGAAAGCAGCCTCGTAGGCGATGCCTTCTCTGAGTTTGAAATAAGCATCTAACGACGTGGCGACCGTGACGGCAGCGCAGAGCTCACTTCACTTAGGCCATGGGCAACAGACGCGTTAATGGGTCTATCAAAATCAAGCGGCAGGGGGGGTCTAAATAACTCGTTAGACCACGGTCGACTGATGGATGTGTCGCGGCAGGCTCGGGTAGCAAGAGGACTGACTGAGGCTGGGTTGAGAAGCGTGCAAATAAGAATAAGAGCGATCAAGTAAGTTAAGGCGATCAGAGAAGATTGACACTTCTTCTTCTCTGGGTAACAAATCAGCCTTCAGCCTTCTATGTTAGTCTAACACAAGCAGCAGAATCAGCTTGGCCTGTCCTGGATTGGGCCTTTGGCTAAATTTTAGGTCTGGCCTAGTTGAATGTCTTGGGTGGAGTCCTTCTGTGACGCTGACTCGCCGACCCTGAGATAGATGGGTCGATCCCAGAGCCCAGAGTCCAGAGTCGCACTGGGAGATTTGCCGTCAATGCCAAGAGCAAGGATGTGCCATACAGTTTGTATAAAGTCTGATCATGCCCTCGTCATCCACCTCTTCTGGTTATCATGACAACTTCAGCGTATGCCGAAAAAGGGACGACTCTGTGTGTTGACACATCGGCTTTCTAGAAATCGGCCTTCGTTCTCGTCAGTCAAGTTCGTGCCACGAGTTTCGGAAGTCCCCATTACAATTGAGGTCGTCCAACACGAAATACAAGCCGTGTGCAACTCTGGCGCTGCCAATAGTCGTACCTCAGATGAAGTTTCGTTACCAAGGCACGGCACGCAACGTAGCTTCGCACTCCATGCCGATGACGACCAAAAATGCAGCTATCATGGCAAAGGCCCATAAGTCAGGCGCAATATGCCATGTTTTGCAGTGGCACGTACGCCAAGATGAAGGAAGGCCCGCAGCTAATAACCGAAATTTCAGTTGAGGAAGCCGACTATCTGGTCCCAAACCTGAAATGCTTTGCTCGATCCAACCTGTATTTACAGGTCAAGGCGACCAGTAATTAACTTGTTAGGCGAATATCTCAGTTGGATGCGTTTTCTTTCGACACCGCACTCTCTCCAACTCTCCAATAACGAGCGTATCAGCTCGCATTGTCTGGGTTTGTTCCCATCTGTTGACACAACTTCTTGCCAAATATCAGGTCGCTCTTCAGCTTACACAACAAAACCTTGCTGTTCCAAACGCCGTGTTCCACAGGTTGCACCGTTAAATTGCGACGAGCATCGAAGATGAGTGGTCGTGATGGCGTTGAGCTTAAGAAAGTACTCCATACTGGGTCTAGTCGAGGAGGGTAATTTCCCGGCCAAGAGGTTCAACAAAGTCTCCAGAAGACTTGAACAAGACGACCTTCTAACTACCGAGTGCTGTGCAGATCCAATCTTGGAAAGTCCATCACGCTACGTAAAGTTAGAATATGTTGCGCTGTACAGTACTCCGTAGGTGCCGACAGCCATAAGGATGCACCACTGTTGTCGGTGTGTTGCACCAGACAAGCCTCCGGGATAACTTAGAGCGTCCCTGGCGGATGAAACAGTGCAAGGGTTGCCCCAACTTGGCGGCACTACTCCATAGCTCTAGTCCACTTGGCACTTGGCTAACTTATCATGCTTGCGCTCTTGTTTTCAGTTCTGATGTGGTCTAGTTAGTTACCGGTTCATTAACGTTCAAGCCCTCGCTGTCCTGTGATTGAACTGGTTCATCACCCCCTGCTGACGACGACGTTGAGACCAGACCTTGGTCAGACCTCGTTCGGTCGCCGCAGAATCGACGCTGAGCCGACTCAGACCTGGCCGAATCGCTCGCTCACTCACGAGGCCTGTCTCTGTCGTATCGATGGCTCACCAACAATTATAGATAAGAGAGGGATCCAGCATGAGGGTGCAGACGATCGCGCTGCTCTCCATTGCAGCGTTAGCTCACTCGGCTGCTGGAGTTGCTTTGCGCGGGGGTAAGTTCGAGCCTAGAAGTTGAAACAATAACTTATGTTGTAAGAGAAAAATGAGATGGGGACTGACTTGATTCATAGAAGGCTTTAGTGGTCACGCGCCTAGGCACTTTCCATTGCTTAATGATACTACCATCGCGACTGCCCCAGATGGCACCACCACTCGCTTACTTACAGAGGCAGTTACGCCTCAGGGGGAGGCCACTTCGGCTACCTCTATTATCACCACCAAATTTATCGATACGAATACGCAAGAGACGTCTTCTTTGGCCTCGTCCAGCGACGAGGCTGCACTATCATTCGCCAATGCGTCCCTAGACCACGTCTCGGCCATCAGCATTGCGCTTTCTACACATCACTCGCTTTCAGGTTCTCTTACTTCAGCTTCATATAAGAGCCTCCCCTCTTTAACAGTCTCAGGTGCAAACAGAGATGCTACCGAATTGTCTGTGCAAACAAAGGGTACTCTCAGGGTTTCAGCCAAGAACCGGCCCAGGCCTCAACAAGCTTCCGATTACCCGCTCACGACGACAGCTCTCAACAGCACCAAGCCATGTAACTCAAGTAAAGAGGCCAACTGTGAATGGATCCCTTCTATCACCCCAAACCGGAACAGCACTTGGACACCTAGATTCCGTACTATTACAGTGGTATCGCCAACTTTCTCGACTCCTTGTATCACTCTACAAGACGATGAGCCCGTTACCGAGTTCTCAATTGTCTATACCACTACCGTGACCTTCTTTGGCAACCGTACCGAATACACGCCGGCCTACCCGACCATCAATACACCCAATTACTGCAGTACAGGGTCGTCTTTGCCGTCACTAGGAGGCCCCTCCGAGCCCTCAGATATCACTGCTGCCCCTCAGCCCGCGCCAGAGCCACCAAGCCTCTTTAGCACGTCTACTAAGAAGCGTCCTCAGCCATGTTCAACTCCTGGCTGCGAGGAGATGCCCCCCGGCTGGTCAAATCCCAGCAAGACGGATAGCACAAAGCAGTCAGCCGAAACAATGACATCCACGCGGCGAACTGTCACGTTTGTGACCACTGATAAGAACCCTGCTGTCGTCTTTCCTTCAGAGCCAGTTCCTCGTTTTAATCAGCCAAACGGAGGAAGTGATGGGGTCGTAACTAAACAAAAGCCTGTGCCTTCGGGTGCGGTCAAGGCAACCAAGGCAACCAAGGCAGAAGACCATGGGGGTACTGGGGATGACCGGGGTGGTGATCACGGAGACAAGAGCGACAACAAAGGTGATGACCATGGTGACGATAGAGGAGGTGGCCTTGGGGATGGCCACGGGCCCGGCCGAGGAAACGGTCGAGATGATGGTGGCGGCCACCAGGGTGATGATCAAGGAGATAATCAAGGAGACGACAGACTGGACGCCAAAGGAGGAAGTCAAGACAGCCACCGAAAAGTTGACCACGGAGACAAGAAAGGAGAAGGTCAAGGCGACAGCCAAGAACCTGCAGCGAGCCGCAAAGCCCCCATACCTCAGCCCCAACCCCAGACCCAGCCTCTCAAGACATATACCGTCACTGCCAGGGGCCCCGAAGTGATTGTCAACGAAAAGACCTTCTCCGCGTTGAGACCGGACCAAACAATCATAGTGACTGTGGATCATGGAACCTTTACTATTCGCCCTACCGAGATTGTTGGTGAAGGAGCAACAGTCAAGAAGCCGAGGCCCGTGGGGACCACAGTCTCAGTCGTTAACCCTACTAGTACAACCATCGGGGGAGTGCCTGTTGTCGTTTCAGGATCTGAAGCAATCGTTGACGGTATCACGATCAATATTCCTCTGATAGGCACCGCTACGAAACTCAAAATATCTGTCCCCGATGCGACTTCAGTCGAACAAGAGCGCGCAGTCTCTATAGAGCCTGGTAAACTTATGGTGGATGATGAGACACTTACTTATCGCGCAGTCGGGGGTCCCCAGACGGATGTGATCATTGAGGGGGGTGAAATGATGACCGCAGCCGGAAAGTCCGTATACGTCTTGCATTCCACTACCCTGACGTACGGGCCGGGTATACCAGAAACATCGGAGGTTGTGGATGAAGATATCATCACCGTCGGTCCCTCTGGTGTCGTTGTTCATGGGATTACGCTCGGGGGCGCTGAGGTTGCGACAAATGATACTAAGTATCGCATCGTGGGGGGAGCTACCATCACCAAAGTGAGCCCTTCAATTGTCATCATTGACGGATCGACTTTCACTGCTGGACCTGGTGCCAAGGATAAGCAAACTACGAAATTTATTGGCGGCGAGACCATTACCATCGGGTCCGAAGGCGTCATCATTTCTACGATGACAATCAGATACCCTTTCGGGGCATCGATTGTGACTACCGTCAGGGCTGCAGCAACGGCTGCCGATACTCTGCCGTCTCAGACTAGAACATCTAGCAATAGCAATGAGGATGATGACGAGGGGAAGAAGGAGGGCAAGAAGGATGAGGATAGCGGTGCGGTCTCTCAACGGCCTAGCCTGGCTTTCGGCATACCTGAGTTGTGCATAGCAGTTGGCGTTTGGATATGGATTTAATGAGGGTTAAAATGGATGGGTGCATGAACAACATTTCGGAAAGCACAAACAAGGGTTATAGGTACCAAGGATATGATATGATGGATCGTATCAGGAATTCTGGTTCTGGCTAAGCATCTGGGTTTATGACATGACGATACTTCTTGCGACGGCTCTCGAGGAATACGAGCATACGACACGTAAACTGCAAGCCACGGATATACTGTACTAACTATATACTGTAACTCTATATTAATCTTGAAAGCCAGTGATTCTTTGGCGCGCATGGGATGACGACGCGTGGTGGGTGGCAGATGAAGAAGGCCTATTATCCTCAGGGCATGGAGAGTTGATGGTGGAACAGGGCTCAGTGTAGTGTGACCGACGTGAGTATATATCAGGGACATGTGAAGTACCGAGACACAGGCGTACAACATTGGCAATATCGTGATTGAATAAAATTTCCAAGATTAAGAAGTAAAGGCCATTCGAAAGAGCCTGGAACCGAAATAAAGTGGCTGACTATCTAGCAAAAGATCAGTCGGTAGCGAGAAGCAAAGTCGCTGTCGACCTAAATGAACGCGCAAGCATACATCCCCAGAGGAACATCACCACCTCTGCACCCCCTTTCCTTTTCCAACGCCTTCCGTCTCCAGCGCCGGAAACTCCTCGTAATGGACACCGAGTCCAACCTCTGATGAAGACATGCCCTGGTCCTCCATACTAAGCTTGAGAGCAAGCTCCAGATCATGGTCACGCGGCTCAGGGATGCTCGACGCAGTCTTTGACGCCCCCGGCGAGCTAGGCCCCGAGGTCTTGTTCTTCTTGCTAGACTTGGGCATGTACATCAGGGAGAACTCGTAGTCGCCTGAGCTCATTCCTTGGGGAGAAGGGCCGTTCTCGTTGACGCCCTCCATCAACGAGAGACGGATTGCCTGCTGGATTTGCTGCTCATAATCATCCTCAGCTTGCACCTGAAGAGCATCCTCCGCAGGAGGCGCTCTAGGGGGAGTCATGTCAGTGATACTCGGTTCAGGGGTGACCGTGTCGACTGTAGTTTCGCTAAAGGTCGATGCCGTGTCCAGACTAGCATCAGCGGCTGAATCGCTCGTTCGTCGTTGATCCTCGAGATGGAATGCCTCCTCAGAAACCATCTGCGCATAGCGCAAGGCCTCTTCTTCTGTCAAGTCGCCGAGGGCACCTACGCCGAAGCGATTACGTAGGCGATTTTGCTCCCGGGCTTTCAGCTCGTTCTCTCGTCGAAGCTCAGCTTCTTCAGCAGCAATAAAGCCAGAGACAACACCGCCCTGACGGCGACTAGTCAGCCGGCCATGGACATCGGAATGCCTCAAGCGTCGCTTGCGTCCTGTGGCATGGCTTGTCGAACTGTATGCCCAGTATCTCACGAAGGCGCCAAAGGAAACAACGCCACGGAGGACTGTTGGATCGGGGTCAAGATATATAGCACCGACAGCAGAGTAGTTTGCCTCGCTGAGTGTAGGATTCATCGTTGTCATATGTCGAGGCACTCGACCATTGGATCTCGCATTGAGAGTTCGGACCGGGTCGAGTGTCGAAGCCAAGGGATCCCAAGCCTGCACGAGCCCATCACTTCCACCATGGACAAGATACAAGGCGGTGAGAGCCACGCTTGAAACTTCGGGAGACTCGGTCTGAATACAGCGCTGTGGGTTGACACCAGTGAGTCTATGGTCCTCACGGGCATTCCATACAAGAACGGCACCAGTGTCCGTTCCAATGGCGAAAAGCCGAGATCTACGGCCGGGAATCTCCTCCTCTGCAGTATAGAGAGGGTCTTCGGCGAGCGTCAGTACCGCATTGTTGGAGCGATCCAACGCGATACTAGTGATCGCGGCATGACCGAGATCCTTCAAGTTGAATGAACAGTCCTCCCACTCATGAAGTGGTGGTAACACGTCGGTGGATGGTGGTGAGACAGCAGAAACAACGCCCGGTGCCTCCTCCTTCGGCATCTCTGGAGCATCTTCTGGGACGGATCCAAAAAGCGACACCTCACTGGCAGCGGGAGGTGGAGGGAGAGCAGGCGCTAGAATAACAGATGACGACTGAGCATCTTGAGGGACCAAAGACCGAGTGTGGCGCTGAATGTGCGCAGGGGAGCCTTCAACGAGACCACAGTCTATCACAAAGATATTCTCGCCTGCGCCGAGGCCATCGTCGCTAGCAAAGTCGACTTCTAGCTTACGCCGCATGTCCCACCCTTGGCAGACCTTCCGAAAATGGGCCGGCCTATGGCGTAGAAACTTTTCGATCTCTCGAGCCTCGGCTGCCAGCTGGCTCTTGCTCAGATTCATGGAATTTGAAGGAGATCGAGGCGAGTATGCACCCTTGATTGCGTTCTTGTCCAGATCATCTGGGCGGGCAACACGTCGAGTAGAATCCACAAGGTGCCAGTACACTGAGCGTCCAGCAAGCCAGGCGTTCTTGGTTACGTCCTCGCTCTTTGCTTGGCTCTGAGGCTGGGGCGTCTCGGTCAGATAGTAGACTTCGCCCAGGGCATTTAAGGCCACAGCCCATATTCTAGCAGCACCCTTGCGCTTCTGGGTGTAGTTTTCATCAACTTTGATGGAGATGATTGGCACGCCAGGACTGAGAACCCATCGAGCAGTGATCTCTCCAGTCTTGTACCGCTGAGGACCTGATTCGCCCCCAATGGCGTATGATGAGACAACACCAAGGGTCGAGCCGGTGAGAATGCCAATCATTGACTGAGTAGTCGCAAGAATGGTTGACGACTTTGCAAGCCAAACACTGCAGATGGCTTCCCACATTTCTGGAATCTTGGGAATGTCGGGATAGGTATCCACGACGCCAGTATCCGTATCTAGGTACCTTCCACGGTTCTCGTTGATGGCTCGAAAGTAGGCACGGCCCCCTACGAAGCCCTCTCCAGAGAGCATACCGTACGGCTGGCTTACATCGAGAACGTGAGGTGTGGCAGCAGGGCCCTCCCCCAAGCCAAAAGGTACCAAGTCCGGCATCCTCTCGTCAAACTGCAAGGGGCCAAAGGCGTCCATGAATCCCCATTTCTCGATCCTTCCGTTGGTAGGCTCACTAATGGATGCGGCACCCACATCTGCGGCTCCGTGGATGGCTTTTGGCGCTTTCTTCCCATTGGTGAAGACGGCATGCAAATTCGTCACGAGCCATGGCAGCTTCGAGTTATAAGTGAGGACTGCACTGGTTTTCTTCCCGGCGCGGACACATGCCCCAATACCGCCAGAGGTAGACGAAGCACCAGGCTTGCCACGCGCGAGACTCCTCATCAAGCGGGTGCGGAGAAGATACTCCTTTCTCCACGATGCTAGCGGAGTTAGACGAGCAAAGTATCGAGCTTCAGATTGAATCAGGTCGTGAGCGCTATGAGCCCAGATGTCCACATTGGTCTTGGTTTCGAGTGCTTCGTGTCCCGGGAAGTAGCGCAGAAAGGCCATCCTCCAGGCATGGGAGCTGGTGATGAGGGCATAGAAGCGTTTCGATACCAGAGCGATCGCGGCATGAGAGTCAGAGTGCAGATGCGAGAGAATATGCGTCAAGATCTCTGTAGACACCAAGAGTTAGGATAACGTAGCCAATGTTGTTGGAGGCATGATGACGCACCATTGGGGAAGTCCGTGAGCTGGACGCCGTCAGAGGGCGATTCGGAACTCTTGATAACCTTGAAGCCCAGTGCTTTCTTCGGGGTCGGCGGGGTCATAGCATTCTCATACTCGGAGATGCGCTGGCCAGGAGTAGGAAGTTGGCCGGCCGAAGCAGCGTCAAGACTCAGTCGGCGTAGCTCCTCATCGAGGAGGTCGGCATCGACGTCATGACTATAGTCGCGCCGGGTCGCCGAGGCAGATCGCGGCTCAGCACCGCTCGAGTCTCCAGGGCGGGTTCGACAAATGTCGCTCGGGTCACGGTGAAGGGGGCCATGCTGAGAAGGAAGAGTGGTCGTGGGGTTGTCTTTGTGAGTCAGAGGTTCTGGATTATCGGGAGACTCTTGTTGCATATAGCTGAGGGTTTGGGACTCGGGGAACAAGTGTAACGACTGTGCACGAAGTGTTTGCACAGTCTAGAAACGCCGGGGCGAGGATGTTTATATCGTTTAGGAGCTGGGTTGGGCGCTGCAAAGTGGTGTCGCTGCGAGGAGCTTATTGATGAGGAGGTGATGATCAATCCGAGTTGGTCCTTTTTTTGCCGCGCGCTGGATTACTGAGGTTCACCCTTGGACGCTGGGAAAATTGCCCCTTTGCCGATAATGAGCCGGCGCTGGAGACCAAGACTACATCTGTTGTTGCAACATGGAAGACATCATGTCGCTTTCTCTCGATGCATTAAATGCGCTCGTTTAAAAACGTGTATTCTTTTGAATTGTTTCATGTCGGATCTTAGTCTGCTGATTTGAGTTGACCGTGAGTCCCCGATGCTGGCGAGTATTTCATATCAACAACCACCAAAGCTATGGCACAACTCCAGCAAATGAGTAGTGCAGTAAAGATAGGTCCGAGAAGCCAATGTCGTGGACCGATATTTTGTGCTTTTCGGTCCCGGGCACCAGGCAGAGTTGTTCAACCAAGGTCACTCTCAATCAAAGTCTCAAGGAGACGAGACTCGCAGATTTCAGTACCCGAGAGGGCGTGAAAAGAATGGCGTTTGAGGGGAGGTAGGTAGAACTCTTGTCTGTTCTATGAGGTCGGTTCAAGGCATCAGGATTGTCACTACTCAGTCCGTCTGAGAACCAAGCAACACTGCGAAGAGGCATGTAAAAATACTCGGGTACAGCTCCAAAGAGAAAACACTGAAAGATCGGTATAGTATACCGCCAACAACCAGATCAAGAGGACAACATCCTGATGAGCTGGTACCAGCCTCTCGTACCCAACATTCGCCCGCGTAGTCGGCTCGACATGGATTATGGTCTTTACGCAACGGCTGCCGACTTGAGTGGTGTGCGGGTCTTCCCGTCCTTCACGGCATTGTCGCTCGCCGCTCCCAGGGCGGTTGGTCATTAGGTAGGGGCCTGCAGACCTTGTTACAGAGATTTGGCGCTATGACGACAGTATCTGGCACCGGGCCATTGGGTCTACGGCCCATCCGACACTACTCCGTACATACTACGTAGTCAGGTAGTAGTAGAGGTCGGGGAAGCACGGCGTTGCAGGTGCGTGACAAGTCACGCTGCACGCGGATGGAGGATGGAAGGATGGCCATTGAACCCGCCTCAACTGTGCAGGCTTGGTCAGTGAGTTCTCTGCGTCTTGGAACGATTCTTGCCAGTTATGTATTCTCGGCTACGGCGGGGAACCCCTCGCTATGCAGAGATCCTAGACCAGTCTCCACGCTCGAGCAGGGTGAACGAGCTGCCTGCCTTTCCCAGGGATCGACTCCGAACATAGTTACAGCTCGGCCATGTTGCGGACGGTTCGCATTGGGGCTGTGAGGAACGGTGAGCCTCGGCCATTATCGTCGTGACTTCACGGGGCCCTTGCCAGAAGGCCGATATTGCCTAATTCGCCCAAAGCATGGGCTATTTTTCTCTTTCTTTGGGAATCCTTAGCAGCCGGGGTAAGATCCTAGACTAGAGCTGAGCCTAATTATGTTAAATCGTACGTACGGAGTACGTAACTAACCGTTAGTAGGCGGCCGAGCGTTAAACTCTAGACTAAGGTATCTGTCAAACGCTCTAGTAAGTCAAGTGTTGGTAAGTTGTTATTCCAAGTCAGGCAATCGTCTTTTATACGACCAAGGATGTATGTTAGTGTACCTCCAATTTGGCTTACAGAGACGCTCGTCAACGCCGTTGCCAGCTAACTTACTGTACTACCGCGAAGCGGAGATGGTCGCCCAGACTGGTGGTCACAAGTCCGCTTCACAAGTAATGCAGAGGAGCCAACTGGTACTCCGTACCAGGGTTATTGTAGGCGTTCGCTGCAGCTTTCCCTCCTGACCCCGTCGCTTTGCATCATGTATGCGGTATTCGAGACACGCAGATGCGACAAATGGAAGCGGTGAATTATCAACCAATGTACGCACGCACTGCTGATGTGGTTGTGTGGGCTCACGCAGCCGGCCATGAACCAGCTCACCGGGATCTGGTGGCAACGCCCAAGTCTACCGGCTTCTTGCTGGGCGTGTCTCAGGAGTTCCATGCCTCTACAGTACAGTACTGTAGAGGAGGCGTGTGAGAGGACGACGAGGCTTAAAACAGGCGCAAGGTTCTGTCAGTCAGTGTTGGTGCCTAAAAGCCTTCACAGTAACGTAATTATTGGGCGGCGTGGGCGGCTAGGATCCAAGATTCCAGTGTCACCAGCAGCTCGATCCCAAAGCCTCGGCTCAGCGGTTCCATCTTCTCTTGTCCCTCCCGCTCCCCTCTTCTAGCACACCCTAACAGCCTATCGAGACAAGGGAAAATAGGGTTTCCCATCACTAAAGGCTTAAAATACCGCTGGTGTGGTTCGCGGTGCAACCTCGAAACCTTCCATCAACTGTCAGATGCTGTAAGCCTCTCCACTCCCTGTTGAGCGTCGTGGCGCGAGAGCTTTCGACCAGTACATACTGAACAAGAAGCACGGGGGACCGCTCGTGCTTCCGTGGTGGTCGATCCTCTGAAGCTTCCAGTGCTCCATGTTTCTATTTTCCCATCCAAGCCCCAATGAGAAAAGACGGGCGGACGGGCGGGACGATTCCACGATCCACCACCAGGTTGGCACAGTCGTTTGGCGGGAAGACAGCGGGTATCTGCAGGACGGGCGAGACTCATAATAATCAGCTCATGGCGCTGCCGGCCAGGGTGGAGGCATGATGCAAGCAAGTCATGCCATGCAGCAGAAAGAAGACGAATGAGAAGGACATGGTCGTGGAGAGGGAGTGAGAGAAGGGCTGCCCAGAGGTGAAGCTATCCAAGGTGGCGGTAATCATGGACGATGCTGATGGGTGAGGGAAGCATGTGCCAAGTCGAGGAGGCAGTTTCTCGCAAAGTAAGGTACTTATTGATACACAACTACACTACGTATGTGCTGGCTGGGCCACAGATCCGCAGCCGACTGGAATGTTGCATCGAGCCACGGCGACATGGCAGGTGTGGGGTATGGATTGTTCTTTGTCGACTTTTCATTGTTATCGCAGACTGGGTTAGGTAAAGTCCCCACGAGTACACAGTGCCAATCCCTGGTATGATGGTATCGTATTGAGAGATGCTTTACAGAAGTGATATCTTGTTGCTGGGGATCTTCCGAATAGTCTCAGAAACATAGTTATGGAGCGGCACGGTTCGCAAGCAAGAGTATGTACCAGAAACTCCAACACGCCTAGTGTTCTTCAGAAAGCAAAAGGACCGACGGGATTCGGTCGAGGTTTCGGTCAAGCAGCGTCATGGTAGCCATGGACGGGTTACAGTATGTAGACGTGGCTGGGATCGTTTGTTATGCCCCTGCTGCAGCTCTGATGCGCGAATCCGGTGCCTCGGGATGCGACACGAACCAAGGCCATGACGACCACGTTTATGTTTGGGCGTTATAATTAGCAGAGCGGCGGAGGGCTGCAATCGTTTAGGAATTGCGAAGGAAAATCTGCGCTTCAGTTGAAGAATAGCTAGAGATAATAATTCTCTCTTTAAAGCGAACCGGTTTTCAGGTTTCTGAGTAACTTTACACTGATTTGTTCAGTGTGCCTCAGCCATTGACACTCAGAAAGATGTTCGCAGAATCCACGTGTGATTGGAAGTCCGGGCTGTTTATGAAGTGGATGATGGACTGGCTGACTGGTGAAAAACGCATGCATACTAACGTTACATAGCTGTAAGTGCTCAGGGGTGAATCTTGTACTGAAGCAGCCGGAACAGGGGAAGGGAGGTGGTCCATGAACGTTCGGAGTCGGTTGGATTTGCCGAGAGAGGGAAAGGATTGATTGATGAGGTTGTAAGCGACATTGGGTCGATGCGAGGCATAGGCTGAAGCGATATCGAAGCTTCGCATAAATCGACGATTCTGTTAACGAGCTTCGTAGCCGAAAGTTGACAACCAAAAGTCCGTCAACATATTGCAGCAGGGAAGACAAACTTGCAAAAATGACTCCTCATATAACGATGTCAGGGTTTAGCTGGCGCAATGGATAAGGTATGTACAGTAGAAGTCTATGGTGCCTTAGCTCTTGGCTGAGTCCAAATCTCGGCCGGGTATTTTCTCCGAAGATGCGATGTCCTCCTCGGGACAACCCCGCCCCGACTGAACGAACTCCCAGCGTGGACCAAGACAAATATTTCTTCAAGCATTCTAACAATTGCACGCTGTGAGACGTAGCAACGTTGAACATCGATCAATATCAACTTCCCTGGTTTCTAGATTGATTGCGTTTCAGCCGCCTCTATTTGATACCTACCTACGTTAGGTTGTAAGACGAGAAAAAAATCCGCAATGAGAACACACAAAGGAAAACATTCCGAAAGCTTAAGAGACAACAGCAGAGACAACTACAGGGTCCTCTGCAAGGGTCAAGGTCCGGTAGGTAATGATGCTGCGAATAGCGGAGAAGCCGTTGCCATGTTCCACTGGCTTCCCAACATTCTGGGCCTCCCTTCAAGTCCAACTCATCCGTCCGTATCATGGCTGCATAACCGGATCTCCTCCACACTCGGTGCGGAGTATTCTCCCGTTTCCATGCCTAGGGGTGTCCACTCCGATAACAAACCCCATGTCGCCTTGTGCGACAAAGACATGGATCGACCAGAACGTCTACGGGGTACGGACCACAGAGTAATGTACCGGCAGGTTGATAGCAAGCATAAGTTGCTGTTTCACTGGCTAACGCGGAATGCTACAGCTGTCCCGTTATGACATCGAAAGAATACACGTTTGTCGCCATTGCCACCAGGCCCAACTTGCGGCCAACAACAAACAACATTTCAGAAGTGCCCACGAATCAAGGCATCCTGGCTAGAAAGGGAAATACCACGGAGCAGGCTTGCGCTTCTTACAACTCCGTCAAAGGGGGCACTGTGTTGCAATGCCAGCCCTGGCCTGTTCTTCGGGTTAGTTTCCCTGTGAGCACTAAGATGTAAGGTAGCCAGCCAGCCAGCGAAGCGCACATACCAAAAGAACCAGAGGAACCAGCGAGAGAAGCACACACCACCACGCCTTTCCATTCCCGTCCCCAGAGTCCGAGCTACTGCGGCTTGGCGCTCCCATTCTCCTGAATAGGGTCCCGCCGTCGTCCACTACGCTTCCCGGTCCCAGAGAGAACCTCCCGCTAAGGGCCCTTCACTCCCGCGGTCTTGGGTGTCGGGTCCGTGTTCCCGTCCACTGAGAACATCCATGCCTGATGAGAAAGTGGGATTCAGTGACGGAGGTGGGAGATTCCCACGACTCACGACTCACGCTCCCCGTCTCCCCAGTCATGGATCCCTTTGAGTGCCCGGTCACTCGTCTTCTTGTGTAGCGCTGTAGCCCCGGGCCGCTTGTACTGTACCCACTGCTACCACCATACTGGCTCACCAATTACAGCGCTGGGCCCTGCTAGCGACAGCCAGAGTAAGTATAGTTCGCCCGCCCTCGCCCATCCTGCCTTCGACGAACTCTCTCCCTCTTCTCTCACCTCCTCTCTTGTATTCCTGACAACCCATTTTCGTAATTCGCTGCGTCATGGGAAGTCTATGAACTCCGGTTCAACACGCCAGTTTTCGATACACGATCTCCTCGCACGCCGACGTTGCTCGATTTGGATCATCGCCTGATTGAGCGCCACTACTCTCGGTCCGACCGAGCACTTCAACCAACAACCGCCATTAATTCGGACTGGACGAAACATCACAAACCCGCCTCCTGCATCCGGATCGTCGTCTCTTGAAGAATTGATACAAACTAGTTTCCGTTGCTAGTTTCCCCTTTTTCAACCATCCTTAAATCGCCTCGACCTCTCCCATCACTTCACCTGCAGTTATACGACACAGTTCAATCTCAATCAACTCAATCGACATCATGAGTTCTCCTTCGCAAGCTGGGCCCTCGGCCCCCAAGGACGAGAAGGAGAAGAAGGGACTCAGCAAGCTCCTCACTCGTACCAAGACCTTTCTCAAGAGGGAGGGCTCTTCCTCCTCCAAGCGCTTGTCCACTATGTCGACCACCAAGCCCGCCGCCCCTGCCAGCAAAACTGAGCCTACCAAATCAAGGTATGTTCCCCTTGTGTTGTGTAATGAGAGTTCCTTGTGCAGTACACATGTTCCAGTTTTGCTACAGAATACGTACACGCATGCTCTCAGAATTCTGTCAATCGCTCTAGCCCGTCGGCTGCTAACCGCCTCACAGTGAACCTGTCGTCCCTGAGGAAAAGGCTCCAGATGCCAGGGCTCGATACGAAGGCGTGGAGGGTGTCTCCAAGCTGACCAGGAGCCAGTTGATTGAGGAGCGTGCTAAGAAGCTGGGCGAGCGTTATGGACTTGAGATCAAGCTTTCGGACTTCCAAACCGGAACCTCTGATGATACCGTTCTTCGCATGGATAAGCCCATTCGTATGCGCGTTCGTCGAACTTGCCACAAGTGCAGTGCCACCTTCTCTTCTGCCAAGGAGTGCCCCAACTGCCAGCATGCCCGCTGCACCAAGTGTACTCGTTACCCTCCCAAGCGCACCGAGGCTGAGATCATTGCCAGTCGCGAGAGACGTGCCGCCATCATCAAGGCCAACAAGGAGAACGCCCCTATCATTCCCGACTACTCTTACGGTTTCAACGAGAAGAAAATTGTCCTTACCCGCCCTAGCAAGACGGGTGGTCAAGACCTGGTTCATAAGAAACCCCGTCAGCGGGTCCGCAGAACCTGCCACATGTGTTCAACCCTGTTTATTTCCGGCATCAAGACGTGCGAGAAGTGCGCCCACGTCCGCTGCACCGACTGCCCTCGAGACCCGTATGTGGAGATGAGAGAAATATATACATGGATTATGATTGCTGATCAAACCTACAGACCCAAGAAAGACAAATATCCATTCGGTTATCCTGGAGACGAGTTCGGACCAAACAGTGTGCCGCACTACGAATGCAAGGAGTGCAAGACGATATTCCCCACGGGCGCCGAACATGGAACCGAGTGCAAGAAATGTGGTTTGGAGAAAACGGACGAATCGCCTCGTGTTTTACCTCGCAAAGTCGAACCGGAACCTGATCCGGAGTTATTGAAGAAGTTACAGGAGCGGCTTGAAAATTTGAAAGTGGCATAGCGAGCAGCCTACGCCCGTGGCGACTATTGGCGCCCTTGATTGAGGGAGCTAGGGGACGAAGAGAGGAGGTTATTTCCTTTGTCTTTCTTATCCAACGACCTTCGGACGACGAGAGCGAAATCCCATTTTCGGGAAAGATCGGTCACTCTCGCGATGAGTCGAAAGAGTGTTCACCCTCATCAGCAGTCCTTTCAACTTCTATTCAGCCATGCGTTGCACCCTCCCCCTTGCCTCATTCGCCATAGTTCCCGACACGAAACGCCCATGATATACATCACAAATACGAAGCTCTGTTGGTTCCCACGAGATAAAGGAGGCGGAACTTTCAACTTTACAAGTACGACATCACGATCTGGATTATTCAAGCGCCATTTTTCATGATTTTGCATCCATCGGTCATTTATACATGCATTTACGAAAAGAGGAGTTGTGAAAGAGGAGCGAAGCAAGAGAGAGGAGTTGTGGAGAGAGATGTCTGAGTTTATGTCTTGAAAAGCTGGTTTAGATGTCAGGGAACTTGTCAAACTGCCAAGGGGTTGGGTATTTCGCAGAAGAACCGTACGGTTAATGTTTTATCGACAGCGAGATAGCGGTGCTGTGTTTATTCTCGCGTGATAACATACTCTTTTGGGGGGTGTTTTATCGCCTCTCGTCAACGAGACAATGTCAATCCATCATGATACACTACATATGCATGAGCAGTTTAACCGTATGTTCTTGATCCTTCAGCCTAACTAGTGTGAGCCTCACGGTCCATGACCTCAACCTCGTCTATGTAGGGCCCTCCGTCCCTGTGCCCCCGTGCAACGCCCGATGTCTCAGTGCTTCCTCACACCACACAGCGCACAATTCCCACACCACATCTCTTGCGCACCGGGGAAAACCCCTCGCTTGTGTTTCTCTCCAGGCGGGGAACGATGGCCTGTGTGTTTGCCTACCTTGTTTTGGGCGCTTGGGTGCATATGTATTCAGGCTGTGAGGCGTTCTCTGTACAGTACATGCTGTTTCCCAAGTTGCTTCTTTTGCTTGAGGCTGGGCCCCGTCATCCCTGCTTATTGAAGCCGAGTTGCGCTGTTTTCAGTCGACATGTCCTCCTTTGCATCAGTAGTTCTCGAAGGTGGGTATTCATGTCTTTGCTGGGGTCGCTTGGGGAGATTAGGATATTATATCACAGTCGCGGCCTCGTGGTTATCTTTACGCATGTGGCGGTGAGGACCTGGGCCTTGCGAGATGGTGGCATCCTTGATCGTTTCTCTCGATCGTAGAGTTCATCATCACCATAATTGCACCCCTGAAGGCAGTACAGTACTTCCTTCAAGCGAGACGCTGGATCTAGAAGGACTATACATAAACCTCGGCAGCATAATGTCGTATGGGCCTTCAGAAACTCCAGATATCCGATCGACCAGAGTGATACCACGATAGCTCTATCATTGGTAGCCAAAATATCACATTAAATGTCTCTTCTATTGAATGGTTTCCTGACAGCTTCTGGATTGAATCATATCCCCGGGCATTGGTTCTGTTTCTGGGTGGTGCATTGTGCAACTCTCTACCCTGCCTTGCTACGTAAGCCCTCCCGGCGCACGGGACCCCGTACGGAGTAGAATTATCAAAGCCCTGGGCAAATCACTCGATTGACTGTTGGTGAAACGCTTCCTCTCTGATGAATGAGTCCAGGCCGAGCCTAGCCGTATGCGTCACTGAGGCTCCCAGCGTATCGAGTCGATTGACCTTTCGGCCGAGATACCTCCCCGAGCCATCCATGCGGTTGTTCAGGTGAGCATGAAGCTCATCTGCAGCGCCCTGAGCAATTGCCGACTGGAGCCCGTTAGGATCGAGGATCGGCATAAGACGATGCGTCGGGTAGAATCGACCTCTAATCGATTGCTCCTTAAACACAACGTTTTCCTTAACGAGCGCCCAGCGCCAGCGTCGCGCTCCGACAGATTGGCGCCACTGGCTCTCGTGGCGCAGTGCGATAGGGAGGTGTTCTTCCCGGACAACATTGGGATGTTCCTCCGTCACGAGCTGGTAGATGTGGCCGCGGAAGAAGACGGAGCCGGGGAAGTCCTTTGTCGTAAAGATGAACCGTATACCCAGCACTCCCGTCTCGGCCGGCACGTTGAGTTCGGCTGGGAGGGACCGCAGGCGCATCGCGTCGCCGAGCTCGATTCGCTCTGCTCCGAAAAAGCAGCCGTAGTAAGTGGCCGTCTTGTTGTTTGGGTCTTCCGAGAGCGGAGACCAAAGCGAGTATGAGTAGTCGATCTTGACGGCACCCATTTTGGACGCATCAAGTGCGAGCATCTCGCGTCTGTTACCGTCCGCTGCGGCCTGGAACATGGCTTCCCACGGAACTCCGTCAAATTCCTTCTCCTTGAGCTCAGGCAGGGCAACCGGAGGCACAGTAAAGGCGTAGAATGGCCGCATGTCTGCATCTCCCTTGGTCACGTTGTTTTGCTGAACGAGGCCATGACCTATTGGCATCACCTCATGGTGCCCGTTTGCGGATGCAGCAATGATACCAAGACGCCATGTACTTCCATTCCGGTACCAGACCAGTTCCCCTGAGCGGAAAAGAAGAGGTGACTTGAGTGCCCACTGAATGGATTGAGGCTGGGGTTGCTGTTGAGTCTGCGGCTGCAGCTGTTGTTGAGGTTGTATCTGTTGCGGCTGCTGCTGCGGCGGCGGCTGAGTCTGAGGTTGCGCCTGCGCCTGCGTCTGCGGCTGGATAGGTAGGGGATGCGGCTGAGGCTGGATATGTGGTAGATGTTGGGGCTGCGGCTGGGGAGTCACTGAAGCCGGTGCTGGTGAGTTTTGGGCCGTTACCACCGGTGTCGACTGTGTCGATGATGAACGTGGCAGATTAGCGATTGGCTTGAGAGGTGGTTGTCCAGGTATCGGGGGTAGAGGAACCGGCGTTACCCTTGGTGGGTGCTTTTCAACCTTGGAAGGCTCGTGGGTGATGATGAGGTTGTCTTCCCCAGAAGAGCCTCCCTTGGCTGGGTTTGGCGCATTACAGTGTGCGCAGCAGCAATCTCGATAGTCCATGGAGGCTGAGAGAAGCCAGATCAGATGGACAGCGAATTCTTGTGGGCTCTTGAACAGTTTCGCCTTGATTGGGTAGCCAGAAACCCATAGATGCTTGGACTTTTCGTACAACCAATAGCCCCGTGGGAACTTTACTAGCCATGGGTTTCCTTCTGCTTTCGTGGTTAGAGTGTGGATGGCAACTCTCGACAACCAGACTTACCGTCAGGGTTTGGGCATAGCTCTTGTTTCAGCAGGATACCGAGTTTAACTTTCCATTCGACAAACCTCGGATCATCGTCGGATAGTCGGATCATCTGAGGTTTTGTCCTGGGCATCTTTTCCGTCGTTGTAACCTCCTTCGTCTTCTTGGTTGTCGTAGCCGCCGAGGTCACAGGCCAGTACCCAGGTCCTGTATCTGTGCCATCGCTTCTAGCCACGCGTATGATGTCGAAGTCTTTCAAATCCGCCATGGCTGTATAATCGTATGTTGTAGATCACTCTGGCTAGGTCCTGATTCACTGGCCAAATTCCGCAAATGACTTCCAATGGGCTGGACAAGCCCACCCAGGAGAGCGCGTAAGTGCGCGACTAAGAGAGGCAGTCGTCGGAAATATGTCGGTCTGGTTGCTTTCCAAGGCGTGTATTGACGCGAAATCAAGCTTGAGGGATCCTCTGATCTTATGGGTTTGATGAGTGAGGCCCTGTCTGTCACAGAATTGGCTGTGTTCACCGGGGCCTTTCTGTGAATAGCTCAACGCGTCGGGGCTAATGTGATGAGGGTCCCCTGACCAGGCTGTAACTAGGCACAAATGAACTTGATGCGCTTTTTCTTCAGGCACAGCCTCTTAAAAAGGCTCATGTATATGACTCAGTACTCTTGTCGCCTAACCTATTCGACATGTGTCTTGATCGATGAAAGAATTGGTTGCTGCAAATGTATGGTTTGAAGCTCAAAGCTCTACACGGCCGCCAATCATGTAAGGGAGTCTTTAAGCTGAGTCAGCTTCGACTTTCGGGCCACGTTACCCTATACCGTGTTGCTTGCCCTTGTTTTTACCTTTAAGGCATATTCAAAGCTTCTTACGTTGCTGTTTTACGTGTTTCTATCTGGTATACACACTGTTTCGGGCTGTCTCACAATACTTGGCTTTTTTATTGTTGCTTTATAACTTCTTGACACCTTTGTCAAAACGTAAAGATTGATGTATCATACGTACTTAGATACGCTCCAATATCATCGATCGACAGAAGATGCAATGGTGTCGTATCAGCCACCACAGCCACACACGGCGGTGCATGTCGTTAATTGGAAATTGATTGCGACGCGTGAAAACGCGTCTGTCCAAAGCAAAGAATTATGCACGCACCACCTGTCGCAACAGCCTTTGTCCTGCGCAACCTTTGAAGAGCTCAACCTCTGTTGCGAGAACAGACGACTAAGCGCTGAAGATGAGCAATTCCCACTTTAACCACGGGAACCGGGCATTCCTACAGGCCATACTGGCTCGAGGAACCATCACATTCGAAGAGTCCCGGCCCATCCTGGCTGCGATATTCAACGCCAGTCGTGGCCAAGACGATGACGAACGCGAGATTCGGCCGGGCAACATTACCGAAGAGCATTTCCGCGAGTACATCGACAAGGCATCCGAAGCAGCGTCGCTTTTTGACTACGAAATCCGAAGCACCATCCACCAAGTAACCAAACGGCGCATCTACGCCCTGGTAAACACCACTTCCGACCCGCAGACCCAACTTGCTACGACCTACAGCCCCGACGAGTTGTCATTTATCAAACGAGTCCTCGATGCCATGTTCGAGAAGTTCAATACGCCCCGGATGGAGGTGCTCGCCATAACAGAGATGCAGGCCATCAAGCTGGCGCGGCCGAAACCAGGACAGAGCCAAGTCGACGTGGACGCGGAAACACAGGCACCGGTTGACAAGGGTTTGAAGCATAGCGAAGTTGAAGCCGTTTTAGCAAGTCTTGTTGAGGGGGGCTGGTTCGAAAAGAGCAGTGAAGGCTTCTACTCATTATCACCCCGAGCGCTGCTTGAACTGCGACCTTGGCTTATCGAAACATACAACGACCCCGATCTCGGCCCTCGAGACTGGCAGCGAATCAAATTCTGTGAAGCGTGTAAGGATGTTGTTACGGTTGGGCTGAGATGCCCCGAGCCGGACTGCAACTTCCGGCTGCATGATGTCTGTGAAGAGGCGTTCTGGCGAACCAGGCGAGAAAAGAGATGCCCCAAGTGCTCTAAGGAGTGGACGGGTCAGAAGTACACAGGCGAGCGAGCCGTTACTTCGACAGAGGCGTTCCAGAGAGGGATGAGGAGAGGCGGCACCTGGCGAAGGAGTACGCTAGCTGACGATATCATTCGGGACGAGGGAGGTGCAGACGAAGCCGAGGAGGATGAGAATGTCGGAGAGGAGGAGAACCTTTACGACGCTGAGTGAAGCATAGACTGCTTGACCGATGGCATTTTCTTTTATTCATCAAGATACCCAGGGTCAATTGAAACGGAGCTGATATGCAGCATAATTACCTACGTACCGTACATCACTCTAGCGAAGTTCAGTCCCCGCCCACAAGTTGGGGTCTTGACAGCCCCGTCTCCAGTTTTGCAGTTCTACTGAGAAGGTTTTCGGCAATTGAATGTCGATCTCGAGACAAGCGTCTGAGCTTGCGTGGGGTTGATGGAGGGGCGAGTTCAGGCGCCACGCCTTCATGACATCACATGTGATGTGGCTGTGCCAAGCTCTTGATTCGTGTGGAACGTCTCATACAGAGACAAAGGCGAATCATCCATACAAGCGCGCGCCTACACCTAAATCTCCCTCATCCTTTGAGCAACTAGAAACCGGGCGGCCTCTTTGTGTGTTTTTACTTAACAAAACAGCACAAGAACCCCCTGGTTAAACCTGCACATCCCCGAAACCTGCACCACGAACCCTGCATATACCTACCTACCACGCTTCCGACGACGCAATACAACCATGTTGGAGTACTTTTCACACAAGAAGACCAAGAAGCACCAGGCAGAGAAAGCGGCTGCAGAGGAGGCTAAAAAGAAGGCCGAGGCAGGGCCTGCAGCAGATGCGCCCGAATTCAGGACTGTCACATATGATGAGCCTCACCATGCCCATGGGCATCAACATCAGCACAGCAACGAGCATCGTTCCAACGATTCGACACCCCCGCTGAGCCCAGTTCTAGACCCAGAAGATGAGTCCTGGTTTCGAAGTATCCTCGAAGATGATAGTCCCGCTCCGCCGCTGCCTCCACGTGTCAACACACCCCAGATCGACCTGTCGTCTGCCTCCGAGAGCGAGTTAGAGGTGGCCAAGAATCTGCAAGAGTCTATATCCAAGAAGGAAAAGAAGAACCAGCAGGAAGAGAAGAAGGAAAAGGACAAGAACAAGAAGAACAAGAAGGGGAAAGATAAGGATGATAGCCATCCTAACCGTCTCACAGCTCTGTTCACAAGGCACAAGAAGCAGGGTGATGGTCTCAAGCCCGAGGACGACGTCACACCCAAGGAGGCCGAGCGCGAAACCAGTGACCTCGGCAATGTGCTCGACCGTTTGAACCTGCAAGCCAAAAACAACAAGATCGTCTCCCTGTCCAACGAGTCATCCGAACTCCTCCAACGATTCACGCAGGTCTTCAAGGACCTCGCGAACGGTGTACCGACAGCATACAGCGACCTGGGAAGCCTCATCGAGGATCGTGACGGCGCCATCAACCGCGGCTTTGAGAAGCTGCCCTCATCCCTGAAAAAGCTTGTTACTCAACTCCCAGAGAAGCTGACGTCGTCACTGGCACCAGAATTGCTGGCGGCTGCTGCCGAGAGCCAAGGCCTTAAGGCAGATACGGACAAGGGCGTCAAGGAAGCGGCTATGAATATGCTCAAGCCCCAGAACCTGACCGACCTGGTAACGAAGCCAGGAGCTATTGTTAGCATGCTCAAGGCTATAGTCAACGCCTTGAAGGTGCGATGGCCGGCCTTCATGGGCACGAATGTCATTTGGAGCGTTGCCCTATTCTGTAAGCCTCCCTAGCCTTTCGCTTTCTTCCGTTCACCTACTGACAGTGTCACCAGTGCTCATGTTCGTGCTCTGGTACTGCCACAAGCGCGGTCGCGAGGTGCGTTTAGAGCGGGAAAAGTCTGAAGGCGAGGTTCCTCTTGATGGCAGTGACCGCATCGAGGAGCTTCCTGATGACCCCTTACTTCCGGCCCCCGAGGCTAGGACATCGAACCTCCTCACGGGCGAGCCCGCGTCCAGGGAGCCCGTATCGCCCCTTTCGGACCCGTCACCGGTGCCTGTTGAACGAGCTGTGTCGCCTGAATCGATCCGTCGCTGAAACCTGTCTTTTTTGCTGTTCGGTTGCTGGCGTTGAGTAGTTGATTTGGTATGATGAATATGTTACGACACGGGCTATGACAATCGTATGGTATGAGGGAGCTGGAGGTATTAGGTTCCATTAGTAAATTAACTTGTGAATAATGTATTTGATATCTGCGTTGCCACAGTGGGTATCTTTGATGATAGAAAGCCGTGAAGAATGGAATGCAGTCATGATGTACTCCAGAATATCGCCTTTTCGCATGGCGCCAGCTCACTTAAACTGTCTTAGTCCTCTTGGACCAATTCCTTGATTTCCTCTCGCCCAGGTGCCATGGCAACAGCTTCACTCTTGTCGCTGACACCTTGGCGGTCTGTTGCGCCGCCGCCATCCTGCATCCAAAAGTCGACCTCATCAATGATATCGTAGACAACATCCTCGGCAATCTGATCACGATATCGCTCGCAGACGGAATGGACCTTGGCCAGCGGCGATTCGGAAGACTGTACCATGTCGACGTCTGCGTCTGTGGTGTCGTAGCCAGGAGGGGGATACCAAAAGTCCGGTCCGAAGTTGACCTCGACGGCACCACCACGGAAGACGCTCACCGCGGGGTAGTATCCGAGCATGCCATCGTCAAGACCTTCGCGGGCTCCCACCTGTGACATAGGGCGAGAAGCCGGGGGGAGGAAACCGAGGAGATTCTCGAAGGCGGTGCCCATGAGGACGCCATTCTTGTACACACGGATGCACGAGTTTGGAAGGGTGCGCAGGCTTGGAGTTGGGTGGTTTGGCCCTGGGGCTTCCGATGAGACGCCTGTCCCCGTGGAGGCTGGGTTCATGAGATCCTCTAACTCCTTGGTTGTGTGATACTCGATCTTCTCAAAGTATGTGTGCGCCTTGAAGCGGATGGGTACACGATCGCGGACTATGTTTTGAGCTTCGGCCGTAGGCGGAGGTGCGTCGTCGGAGTGGTCGATAAGTGGGTTATAATGGCCAGACATGACTTTGCGATGTAGGTGCTCCGATGGTAACTGGATCTCTAGCCCAATGACGTCTCCTTCCTGGATACTCTCACCCTCAGAAAAGAACTCCTTGGGTCGAGACATGTGGACCTTTTCGCCCGCAACATCTCGGATACCATAGCTGTAGGCGTCAAATCCAACGGGCGCATCTAGTGATGCTTCGCGCCTCGCCCACCCCATGCGCACATGGCGTCCGCCCTCTGCCTTGAATCCGCCATCCTTAGGGGGCCGTATTCCTTGTGTGATTTTGCATTCCCAATACCAGTTGCCTTCTCTGACAGCGACATTCGCTCGTGCCATGCGAAACCCTTTATCAGTCGTAACTTGTCGGGCCGACTTGTCGAAGACGACGTGCCCCGCTGAGTCTTCGAAGCTCATGCGGGGCCCGTATGGTTCTGGTTCTGTTCCTCGGTAGTAGATCATGGAGGGGAAGAGAGGGTCGGCGATACAATGCGTGTAGCGGAAGTTCTTCTTGTTTGAGACACTTGTTGAGTTAGTCTTGAAGAGCAACGAGCTGAGTGCGAGCCAAACTTACTGGTCAGACGTTTCAAAGAATTCGACTGCTTCACCACTGGAAGTTATAATTTGGTGGTGAGAGGTCATGACAGGTCCTCGAGGGAGGTCAAAGTCAGACGGCTTGGGGGGCGCAAGCTTGTAGCGCAGCGGACTCGATTCGCTTTGCTTTTGCTTGTGTTTCTGCTCTTTCGCCTTGGGTGCTTTGGGGTCGGGCGTAGCGCGGGCGCTTTCGGCTCCAAGAGCGCTGCCCTTGGACTCGCGCTTCTTGAGGGTATCCTTCTTCGACCTGGCGGACTTGGAACGGGCAGCTTGCGCAGCATCTTCGGGCGCGAGGGACTCGGATGGCCTGACTTCGGGATTCAACGGCGAGGGGACGACAGGACTGTGGCGGCCTTCTTCGAGAGCGCGTTTTTGAGGAATAGAGGATAGGGGGAGTGTTGGAGTAGGCTCCCGCTTGGGGCTGCTGCCGAGCTCGGAGGTCATGATGGCAAGGCGCTCGCCAGTAAGGGGGATCGTGATGCTCTCGGAGCTGAGGCTAAGGTGTCAATTCGGTGTTGGCTAGGGTGAAGCACGAGGTTGACGACTAAAACGGCGACGATTGCGATTCGGTGAGAGCCCACCACTTCGGCTCAAGCTACCGGTAGCCTCGCGTTAGGAGGCGTGAGATTATTTGCGCTTAGAGGGTTCGAGAAGTGTGGCGCATTAGATAAGCTGGAAAAGGTAAGGTACGTAAGAACCTCCGTGTTACGTACCTGAGCCGAATGGAAAAAAGAGGGACCGATCTCGACCTAGCGCGGACTGGATCTAAGCCGTCAAGGCGTCGATCCCTGCGCAAAAGCCGGGCAGCGGTGCCAAGTGGCCCTTGGGAATTGAACTTCTCCTTTGAAGCTGGGCCAATGAGAAGCCAGACGATGTAATCCGACGCAGCTCAGCGGCGACGGAGCAACTTGACAAGAGCCGCGGTGAAGAGAGGGGCCCGCTAGAAACTCCTCGATCTAATGGCCTGTGAGGCCCCTGTGACGGCACCTGGCGAAGGGTCCTGTCTGACTGATATGCGCTGAGAGCATGGCTGCGATTGTTGGGTTCAAGATGAGGCTTAGCAGGGAATTGTTGTTGTTGATGTTTATCAACTGGCGTGGGATCATGTCTTGCGTACAGCCAGGGGCTCACCAACAAGCAATTCTGACAGCTCGTGGGGTCTAGGCCGTCGGAAACGGCATTGGGCCTTGGTCAAGCTTAGTGACACTAGAAGCATTAGGAGCAAGTCCGTTGTTTTAACCCCAACCCACCGCCGACTCTGGCCGCAGCAAGTCATGCCACGCTCGTCGCCTCATGCCGGGCTTCAGGTCCAGGAAAGGCAAAACTGGAAATCGTGGTTCCTCTTTGCACGTCACTCCCAGACCCAGACTCGTTTTCTGTCGAGAGGAGGTGGGCTCCTGGTCCCATTAGTTAGGTCATGCACATGCAGCTGCCGACGTCCACTCACCTATCCACCATAACTAATCTACCTAGCCTTGCGTAGTACGGCCGCCTGGCTAGGTCCTAGCTAAACAATCCAAGCCCCAGCCCCAATCCTATCCAACCTTGCAATCAATCGCCTTATCCTGCTCATCCTCGTCTAACCTTGCCCTTCATCTCTTGTGTATGAACTCTGACTTGCGCCTTGCGCCTCGTGCCGCGCGCACCAACGTCTATCTACCCGCTGTTATTTCCACCGCCTTCTTCTCCCCGTCCTTCACCTCCTACTCTGTATAGTACATACATCTTCCCTCCTCACCTCTCACCTCGCCCTGTCCCCTCCACCCTGACCTCACACCTCTCCCCAGGGACACCGCCCCTCCACCGACCGCTATCTGGCCGTGTGGTGATCGATCTACGACATCGTCCCAGCCTGGTGGTGCTGCGAGCTCGTTAACGACGGCCTTCCCTGCTGCTTGCCGCTGTCTTACCATTGACTTCTTACTACTGTACGGAGTACTGCCATCTCATCCCCGCGCTCGCCTGTCGGTCGACCATCTTTCATCCTCTTTGTTCTTTTCTCCTTTGTTCTTTCTTACCTACTTGACCTGGCTTCTCTCTCCCCCCCTCACATCCCCGCGTTCTTCCTGTCTCGACATTCTCCCCTTCAAGACTCGACTCTCCCCCCTCGGCTTCAAAGCCCCGACGTGACCTTGCCCTGGCCTGACGTCGGCCCCGACTTTACGGTTACTATCTCTGTCGTCTGACCAATACCCTCCCGCACGTTCGTTCCAGCCTTGGCTACTCCGTCCATTGGCGATTCGTTGGGTCATCTGCTTCCGAATTGATAGACCCCTACCCTGGCGGCATTGTCGACTGGTCTGCCCACCAGCGAACTCGCAATCGCGGCGATACACATCCCTCGGCATTGGTCCAGCGCCATTGTCAGGTACCTATTTCCATAGCCTGGCTTGCACCTGGCCCCGAGACAAATTTGGCATACTTATTTAGTTCTCTTCTTGTCCAGGAACTTGTAGCTACGGATCCCGGTACGGTACGTATCCTCTCCGGGTTCGCCTCCCTCACCGGCCGGCTTGCAACCCACTCGACAAGCCGCTGCAACCGTCCACGACTTGCTCCAAGCAAGTTCTCTTTCATCGTCTAACTCGACCTTTTCAGATCAGCCTGTACTCTTTCCAACGCAACCCTACGTCGAATCGACATCGATATTGACACCGCTGATGCATCTTGCACTCCTTGCTCTGTAACTGGCCGACCTGTCTTCACCACCAACACCCTTCTATTCGGCGCCGCTTCGGCACACCCGCTTGCCGTACCCCAAAACTTCCGTCATCCTGGACTTAGCAGTAATATATACTCTACCTACGGGAATGAGTGAAGAGATTCATCAGGCTACGTTGTATAGCCATCATCGCGAGGCGGGCTCGGTTCGAACCGCATTACCGTCAAGGCCAATGTCTTCAAAACCAAATGATGGGGTGACCATATCTTCTCAAGATCGAACTCGCCTTCCAGGAGGCCAAGACAACCGCGGGCATCGCCCAAACCTGAGTGGAAGCCCATCAGGTAACAAGACAAGTCCATCTTCAGGAACCATGTCAAAAGCACGGAGCCCTGGTTCGGAACGTGGCTCAAGAGGGAGCCCACCCCCAGGTGGAAGTCAGGGCCAAGTTTGCAGGTGAGTTGCAAGGTATCTGATTATTAGCAAATTGTTACTGACTGTAAGGAGTAACTGCGGAACCACTCGAACACCTTTATGGAGGAGATCACCGCAGGGCGCCACCATCTGCAATGCTTGCGGCCTCTATCTGAAAGCCAGGAATGCTGCTCGTCCGACCAGCCTCAAGAGGCCGCCGAATGTTGTCCCTGCGGACCTGCCGCGAAACGCGCCGCCCAAACCTGCCCTGGATTCGGACTCAGCTTCAAAGGCTGCATCAAATGCGACCTATGTCTCTGCTGATCAGACTCCCGGAGGAACTTGCCCAGGTGGTGGTCGCTGTAATGGAACGGGTGGTGCAGAAGGCTGCAATGGCTGTCCAGCCTACAACAACAGAGTCTCGAAAAGTGCTAACCTTGGTGGCGCACAGAAGCGACAAGGTTGTCAAAGTCGAGGCGAGAGTGCAAAACCGGAACCGGTTCCTGTGGATGTCAATGCTATGCAGCAAGGCCAACAGAGTGGTTCCAACTCTACTGTTGTGATTGCGTGCCAGAACTGCGGCACTACCATCACTCCCCTCTGGAGACGAGATGAGAGTGGCCATACTATCTGCAATGCTTGCGGTTAGTAATGACGGTGTGGTTTTCTTTGGCAGAAAGCTAACAACTGTAGGGCTTTACTACAAACTTCACGGAGTCCATAGGCCGATGACTATGAAGAAAGCGACCATCAAGCGAAGAAAACGGATCATTCCTGCATCCCAAGACGAAGAAATGGAAGACGCAATGGAATCTGTCGAGACACGGAGTCAGAAGGACTCACCCGAGAGGGGGACGTTGAATGAGGATGGATCTGTCAACTTGGGTCTTCGGCGTCGTCCAGACCATCCGCTAACGATCGAACCTCAACCCGTTGTGCGACCTAATAGGACAATGTCGCCACTGCCATCGACATCTGACCTTGTTGCTTATCATCAATCGAGCAGCTTGCGCAACTTTTCAGGTTCACTGCACGACGATAATCGACTAGCTCCCATCAATTCAATGACATCAAGTGGTGAGAGAAAGACGTCTCTATCTCCTGCCTCGTTTCTTTCGCCGACGCGAAAGCGATCATTCTCTACGACCGAAAGCGAAGCGTTCAATGCGGGGGAAACTGGACAGGATAGTTCGAAGCGGATGTCCTCGATTAATATCAAATCGATACTCAACCCTTCGACATCGGCCGGCAGCCCTTCCTATACTGGAGCAGGTAGTGACGATGGGGATTATGCCTTACCTCCGATACGATCACCCGGGAGTACGATTGCATCAGCTCCTAGCCCTGGAGCCTTCTCCAACCGTGATCATACCCCTGGCATGTCGCGCGAGTACAACGTGGAAGGCGAGAGGGTCAAGGCTGAACGCCGAGTGGCTCTGCAGCGCGAGGCGGACAGAATGAGGGAAATGCTTGCCGCTAAAGAGCGAGAACTGCAGGAGCTCGGACACGATTAATGAGCAGGATCCATGACGGAAGATATAAACGACTTATGAGGTTCTCCGTGGTCAGCAAGGAGTCACTGGAATGCGAGGCTTTCGCGAACGAATGGCGGACAGGGGGTACAAGGACTGGCGCATTTGGAATTCACTGCATGCACAACACCTGACGGCGCATTTGGACCCAGGACATGCGGCGCATCTTATTCAAGGAGTCTGATGATCAAGAGATATATCTGATCTTGCACTTCTATTGCTCTTTTTGAGGAAGAAAACGGGCTACGCAAAATCAAGGGATAGAAACAGCAGCTCGGAAAGACGCGCAAAAGTTGACTGCATGGTATGGCGAGTGCATATATAGACATGGCTAGGCTGGAGAAATCGCAAGATACTTTGTAGGGGCCAAAAAGAGAATGCGGTATCGCGTTGCGCGACTGTGAGTTGACAACTCAGCAAAGTGTCAGCTTTGACCCTACTCCCGCTTCCTCTTTTGATTTATTGCCAACCGTGACCATACGATTGGAGTTCTAGCTTGTTCTGAAGGAAGTACGCCTTGCTGAGGTCTGATTCATCCATTGGTGAAATTTTGAACCAGTTGCTGGAACTGCCATCCCAGATGGCAGGCAGGCAGTCGTTGACAGCTTGTCCTTTGATACCAGGTAAAGCGCTCTCAACTTTGGTGGAAGCCGGTGTTGAAGACGTTCCCGCGTATATCACAGGACCCTTGTGTCGTAAATCCCATGAAACGAAGGCTGCGATCATGACCAGATACTCGGGCGTTGCACACCAACTTAGGAGCGATGATAGGGCTGTTCATGCGAGTGTAACGCTACCGTAAGGTACCGCAAACGCGAGGGCCGAGGCACGTTTGCCACCATACGAGGAGAATTTTCCGTGGTAGGTTACGGGACCAATATGGTACGACAAGACTCAAGTCACACCGAGGGACGGAGCATGCAGCGTGTCAGGGCTGAGTTAATGGGTTTGCACTTCTTGACGAGGGTTCGTCTTGTAGCTGCTCTCACTTGCTTTATATTGAAGGAGCTTGAAAGGTCGATTGCGAGTTTACATCTATAGTATTTAGGTGAATCTCCTCAGAACGGGACTTGTTGGAAAGACCAAGTACTAATAGAGTATGAACCTGGAGGTACAGATCCATCCCCCACGCGTTGAGAGGGCTCGTCTTGTCATCTACGCCGCTACACGACATGTCATATTGAAGATGGGCCAAATGGAGCATCGTGAATATGACTGGGGAAGGGTTTTTCTGTGGGCAATCTCGCTCGGATATCTCGATTGTGTCCATCATAGCGGGTTGCCGGTGGACATCAGGGCAGAGGGGACCTTAGCGCCATGCTTCTTGGTGATTTGAATGTGGTCTGATTATATGCTTGGAAAGGTTTGAGAGTAATAAGAAAGATTAGGGACACTGTCGTTAAGTTAAAGGCCGGTCGATTCTCACGATGCTCCAACAGGGCAAAATTTCACTACTGGCTTCAGCAATAGATGCGAAATTCCGACACGTACATAGGTAGCCAACGTTTAAAGAATACACAGCTAGTATAGTACGTTTTACTAACCACTGAAGACTTTTTCTCTAGTATTGCTGTTTCCTTTGATATAGAATCGCATTTCACTATAGTGACTCCAACCATGCAGCAATGGAACTGAGCAAGCACACTCTGTAACAGTTGCTTCAGAGGTGTACTGTACTGCCATGAATGGAGACAGTCCGAGTTGTGCTCTATTTCCGCCTGGCTTCTGGCTCTGTTACAATTAAATATGTTAAAGTATTCTTCTCCAAGTCATTGGCCAAGGACTTCAATAAGAGTTCCCAACCCTCAAAAGACTGTTTCTATCTAGCACATGGCTCCTTGTTCGGCTTCTTTTTGGTGCATCCCTCTCCGGCCTAGCTCCGTCGCGGACGCCGGAGTGGGGTAGGACCGGGCCCCGGGGCTTGCCGCGCCGCTGTACGGAGTACGTACATACAGTATTATCGCATCATTTCGCAGGTGCCAGCCACCCTGACCCCTCAGGCAAGCTAAGTTCCCCCTCAATCGAATCGGCCACCCCCAGATTTCGACCACACCAAAACGAATCAATATCAATCGCAACACAGAATTTTGCTTATCAATTGGTGTCACGCCGCCCCCAGAATAAACAGCTTGAGCATCTATGCACTAACTAGACTAGAGAGCTCTACGCCTCACTAACGCGTGGTTATCGAGGTGGCTGGCGTCAGTGGCTGCCTCTAAATTCTGACCGACAGTATCGTATTAGGGCCTGCTTTTTCTCCGACGGTATTATCTAGAAAGTTCCAGCGCCGCGTTCAAGACGGTCTACAAGTTCCAAGGGTTTCAAGGTGAGAAGCGGAACATGTTAACCCGAGGCGGCCAGGCGTGCTACGATTGATTTGATATAGTGCCAAGATGCGGCTTGGTTCCGCTCACCGGTCTACATACGAACCATCTCGAGAGAGTCAGTCCAGGTCCAATTGATAACCACCGTTAGTGGGCCGGTCTCGGTGTGGGAGATCTTCTGCGTGGCCGCGCCTTGTGAACAACGAGAAGCGGAGCCCCCGGATTATGCCCCGACCTGACGCTGTGAGGTCGAGCTGATGATTGGGAGCGCTCTCGACACGGTCGCTCCGCATTATGGGTGCGTGGGTCCGCCATGCCAAAAGAACCCCTGTCTGTCAATTGAAGGGCGCGCGCAGTTGACATTCTGGCACGAGACTTGCTTCAGTGGGTTCTGCCTCTGCTCTGGGGGATGGATGGATGGATGCTGACTGTGACTCCTTGTTTGGCGACCGGACGCCTAACGTTAAGTTATCACCACATACCGTTAGCTGTGGCTTGTTGGGTTCTTCACTTTGAACAAAACTGAGAGGCCCTCCGCGACTCGTTGACCTCGTTTCTCTCTCTTCATATCTCAATCTCACCGTTGTCCCAATTCGTCAAAGTTTCCGGGGCTTGGACGGCTTTTGGTTTGTGTCATCTCGACGCCTTTCACTCTGCACGACAACCCATGAGACTTAACCACGCCTTTCGCCTTGACGACTGCTGCTCATCTCCACATCAGCTCTTGAGCCGTGCCCAATAATGGCCACTGTGGACGAGATGGATCAGTTCGTCAACTGGGACAACACCTTTGGTCAGCCCTTGGAGCAGGATGACGCCCTTGCTGGGTTGAGTGCTGATGCCAACAACGACAACATTGACCTGGTTCTGGCCAATGTCAATGAGGACGACTTTAGCTTCTGCGCCCTTCAGCACTTCTCCGAGAACGCCTTTCCTTTGCCGGACATGCCTGCAGCAACACAAATGGACTTTACCGCCGTTGCCAACGACCTATCCCGTCAGTTTCAGTGGGAGATGCCCGATTCCCCATGTGCCAACTGCAGCATCGGCGGCTTCTCGTGCAAGAAGATTCGAGAGGGTCAGTACGAAGGCTACTGCACAACCTGCGTGGCTCTAAGCGTCGACTGCAGCTTTGGTGTCACCTCTGAGGCTCTGAACACCACTGCCGCGCCCTTTGCTATTGACCCTTGGTTGTCATCCGGTCCTCTTCACACTCACACGGTTCAGGAAGATGCTCCATATGACTCTGCTCAGTCCTCGAGGAACACCTCGGTCACTGACCTGGCCAATATGAACGAGACGGTCAACAAATCTGGGCCCCCGCCAAAGATTGGCGCTCGATTCTCACGAGAATCTGTTCGCATCTTGAAGAACTGGCTCTCGACCCACAACCGCCATCCTTATCCCAGTGACGAGGAGAAAGAGATGCTCCAGCGCCAAACTGGTTTAAACAAGACTCAAATCACCAACTGGCTTGCTAATGCTCGTCGTCGGGGCAAGGTCCAGGCCCCTCGATCTACCTCACCTCACTATACTAGCACCTGGTCTGGTCCCATTGACATTCCTCAGCGCCGAGGAACACCTGCTCTTGAAGCCATGAACCCCCTTCAGCGATGGGAGCATTCACCCCCTGAGAACGAACCGGCTTCCGTCACGGCTATCGCCAGGGCCGTCACAGCCTCATCCTCTGGAATTTCGTCAGGCCTCAACAGCCCTTTCAGTCTCAATTACACCGACGATGGCTCAGGCCGGTCCCTCTGCAACCAATCTTCTGCTAGCAGTCTGGGAACCTCGCACTCGAGTAACGGGTCTTTTGGATCAGCCTACTCACACGGATCCCGAAACTCGTGGGGCTCCTATGGCTCGGCCCCTTTCAACTCTCGCGGTCGCCGTCGCCGTCGCCGAAGGACCTCGACAAAGCCCGGCAAAGAAAGCAAGACAAGCCTGTCGGCCCCCCTCAAGACCTTTCAGTGTACATTCTGTACCGAAACGTTCCGAACCAAGCATGATTGGCAGCGCCATGAGAAGTCGTTGCACTTGTCCCTGGAGCGTTGGGTATGCTCTCCCCATGGCCCTCGCGCCGTTAACCCTGACACGGGGATACTTTCTTGTGTCTTTTGCGGCGATGCCAACCCCGACGACGCCCATATCGAGAGTCACAACCACTCGGCTTGCCAAGAGCGTGCCCCGGAAGAGAGGACATTCTATCGAAAAGATCATCTCAACCAGCACTTGCGCCTGGTTCACAACATCAAGTTCCAGGACTGGTCGATGAAATCTTGGAAGGTAGCAACCCCTGAGATTCGGTCGCGATGTGGTTTCTGTGGTATCGTAATGGACACTTGGACTATACGTGTCGATCATCTGGCGGAGCATTTCAAGACGGGTTATTCCATGGCTGACTGGAAGGGTGACTGGGGTTTTGATAACCCTGTGCTCGATATGGTCGAGAACTCTATGCCTCCATGTATGAGACCTCTGCAGTATCCTGTAGACAAGCTTCCCATGTCTAACTTTTAAATAGATCTTATTCACCATGAACGCACTTCCCCGTTGCCCTACGTAGCAACCCAGTCTCCTCCTGAATCGCCCAGGAATGCCTACGAGCTGATCAAGCTGGAGATGACCTTCTTCATGACCAACTATGAGGAACAGCACGGGCGACTCCCCAACGACGAAGAGATGATGATGGAAGGTTGTCGTATCATTTTCGCTAGCGAATTGTTGTCTCTGCGAGGGATCGCAACGCTGCCCTCCTGGCTGCGTGACATTATCATGAGCTCAGACAAGCTACAGCAAAAGGCCAGATTTGGTCCCCTTCGAGGAGCTGCTGAAAATAGACTGGCTACACTCAAGATTAACGGCAAGGACAACTTGTTCGAGGAGTGCCCCATGGAGGTGCAGCTCCAAGAGTTTGTCAAGGCCAAGAGGCTACTTGGTCTAACCGCGATGGACGATGAGCTCCAAGAAGAGGCTTGCCGTATCGTCGGCCGCGTTGAAGAAGTATCGACGCATCCTTCTGATTCCGTAGCCAACTGGCTGCTGCGCCTCATCATAACGTCCACTAACTGGCTTGCTCCTTTCCGTCGACGGGCACACCTACCACGCAGTGAAGACGTCAAGAACCACATTTGCCGGTCGACCGATCCCTTCTCCATCGACTCTACAATTCACAGCTACTCACGGCTCGAGACAGAGCTGGGAGACTATCTCAAGCTGCAGCGGTCGAAAGGACTTGAGCCTACCGATGATGACCTCCAACGGCAAGCTCGTATTATCATTTACGAGTTCGACGACGGCTGGAACCAGACGGCGGCCGACAACATGGCGTGGCTCGATAGCTTCAAAAGCAGACACCCGCTTGTGACTGAGAGCTCACCCGCCTTCTCGGTTCAACCAAGCACTGCGTCGACCTTTGGCGCAACCACGGCCACCAATGCTACTACAGCATCACCAGATTGTCCCGTCCTCCAAGGCTGCAAGTACACTCTTGACCTAGCCAACAACAATCGTCCTGGACCATACTTCCTCAATGACGCCAACTGTTACAGAAGGCTAGCCAAGGAGCTGGGCCGATGGGTGGGAGCCACCATGTCAACGAACAACCCGAACCAGCACATACCAACCGATGCGGAGCTGCAGCACCAGGCACGCTGGATTCTCTACGATGAGTAAGTTTGCTGAATAGGTGACGCTGAACGACGAGCTAACAAGAATCTAGTGATGACCCATGGAATCAGACCGCTGCAGACAACGCCGAGTGGTTGCAGAGGTTCAAACGTGATGTCGGAATTCTCAAGACAGATGGCCCTGGCCTTCCAGTGAGCGATGGCTGGGCTCTTGAGCAAGGCGGCTCAGGATTTGCGCCGCCCTACGTGTGCCCCAAGGTATCGCTCGACCCGTTCCCAGAGAATGTCCAGGTGACAATGGGCCCTGGTGCCAAGTCTCTCCCAGCGGCTGTCGCCAACAGCTACATCGAGAACCTGGTGTCTCATACTGCACGTCCAGCATTGGTCTTCTGTTCTAGGGAGCTGGAGCGAGGCCTATTAGAATATGTTGAAAGGCATGCGACCGACACTGGACGCATGCCTTCAGATGCCATGATCCAAGGACGGGCACGACAGATCCTCAACGCGAGCTCTACACCTGCAGAAGACGCAGACCTGCTGCAAAAGTTCAAAGAAATGGTGTCCAAGAAGGTCCCCGACTCTTTGTCAGTGGATGAAGCGGTTGCGACTGCACCCACGATGCCTAGCAACATGGATATGGACATTTCGGACCAGGACCTGCACGACATTCTGCAAGATATGAACTTTGAGTTTGACCCTCAGGACTTTGGAAGCGGTGTTATGGAAGGGTTGCAAGAAACGGGCGGTGTTAGCCTGGACATGGCGGGCTTTAATGATTAGGGGCCGCTTTACACGATTGAGGAGGCGTATTGACAGCGATGGGTATGAGAGCCGAAAAAGGCGAGAGGAGTAATAAGTTGCATGCTTTATCAGCAAGAGTAATTGCATGGCGCGGGATAACGTTGCATGGCTCATCTAGAGGGGGATATATCAAGGGAATCTAACGACTGGAAGGGACCTAAGCATGGGAGATGTGCTTTTGACATTGGATGTATACATACCTAGGCTGAAACCGAGTAAATCTAGATCTCGACGCTCGAAATAAAGCCAATGGCTAGTGAGACACAATCGGTGATGAGCGGTGTCCCTTGTCTCAGAATCCGAGCTTAAAGCGTAAGTTGATTCACATGCCGAGGGCCAGACCGTGTCGCATGCGGAACAATGAGGCCAAGGAATATTGGGCCCATTGTTAGCGTTTTCCGAAGACGGCAATCATCATAGACAGAAGGAACGAATGCAAACAAGAGCCAAATCCCCAATCCCAATCCCTTTGCTTTTCCTTTCTCCTCTTACATGCAACGCGTCGACTTGATCATCCAATGCGGCTGCATCAGATACCGCAGAGATCAATCTCTGAGGCTCCGTCACTAAACATCATCACAAGGTGTTCGGACAGGCTCAGGTGAGATATCGGGGTGCTTCATCAGCTGGCGACAATGCCGACGTATCTATGCCATGGCTTCCGGTGGCATCGTCGCGCAATCCGTATCTTTGTCATCCTCAACGACCTCGAAGACGCAGCCTCGAACTGGATCATTGCTCCTGCGACATCCTCGTCAATACTGTCCCAGTTCTACACCTCGTACGAATTTCTACCCAAGCCCGATCAGCCAGCAGCCTCGTCGGGGCCCGGCGTCAGCAGCATCAAGGACAATCCTAAGCAGCAGCAGCACCACCAGCATCTCGACGATGACCACTCGCTGCCGCCGCCGCGTGTGCCTCATACGCACGATGGCGTCCTCATGCACTCTTGGTCGGCCGTGAAGCTGCTCGAGGAGTTTGACCCGGATGAGACCGTGACACCATCGAGGCCATACGCATATGTAGCGGATTTCGTGGTGCGTGTCGACCTGAGCGTCGACGTGGCGGGTGAGATGGCAAAGTACTACGAGAAGATGGCAGGCGACGATGGCTGGATTGTGCAGATAAGAAATGAACTGCAGAAGGGGGAGCCGGTGAGATGGTATATCGTTGTCTGCGGCGATGAGGTGCGAGATTTCCCTGGAGGCAGTCATGACGGTTCCGAGTACTCTGAGGATGACGACGATGACGCTCTCACCGTGCTGGAGGATATTCCTGAGGAACCAGAAGACCTCCCTACGCCGGCGCCTCTGGAGAAGGAAGAGCCAGACATTTATAGGCCGCTTCAGCCCGGTGACCTTGCCTTATCCAGATCACCAAGTTCGACGACGACATCCTCATCATGGCCGCCTGCAGAGGACGCGCCAAACATACCACCGAGAATACCAACACCAGATGCCGACATGCCGCTCCTTGAACCCAACGACTTTCGCGCCTCACGATACTCCATGTCGGCCTATTCAACATCAACCACGGGTCTTTACCACGAAGACAACCACTTGGTTGTTGAGCCTCAGGAGTTTGCAATGGCGCAATCACCAGTGCACAGTCCGATACGAGAAGAGGCCCCGGATGTCTTTATGCCTATCAGGCCTGAGGATCTCGTGCCGCCGAGATCTCCGTCGCCTATGACACAGACATCTTTGACAGGGTTGAAAACACATCAGCCAGAGGGGTTTATGTCATCGAGAAGCCCATCGCCCATGTCAGGGAAGCCTCGTCAACACGAACCGTCATTAAATCAACCTCAAGAGTATATATCATCAAGAAGCCCGTCACCCATGTCGGGGAAACCCTCGCAACAAGATCCATCATTGAAGAATCTACCTCAAGAGTATATGTCATCAAGAAGCCCATCGCCCATGTCAGGGAAGCCTCGTCAGCAAGAACCATCAGACTTGTCGTCGAACCAGCCACAAGAGTACATGTCATCGAGAAGCCCTTCACCTATGTCTGGGCAACCCCCTCGACAGGAACCATCAGACTTACCATTGAAGCAACCTCAACAGTACACATCATCGAGAAGCCCCTCGCCCATGTCAGGGGACCCTCTTCAACAAGAGCCACTCGGCTCATCACTGACGCAACCTGAGGAATATATGCCACCACGATCTCCATCTCCCATGACACAGGCTTCTCAGCAGCAAGAAATTTTAGGGTCGAATACAAATCAACCTAACGAGTATTCACCTCCAAGAACCCCTTCGCCGATGTCGCAAAATCCACCACAGCCTGGACTACATGACCCGTCATTATATCGCCCCGACGAGTATGTACCTCTTCCATCTCCGTCGCCCCTTACGCAGACTGCTCTGCAGCGAGAAATGCTAGGGCCGAATGGTAATCAAGTGGAGGAATATTCACCACCAAGGAGTCCTTCACCAATGTCACCAAACTCTCCTCAACGAGATTTACCAGGGCCGTTGACAAGTAGACCTGGGGAAACTGGACCATCAAGAACTCCATCACCAATGTCCAGGAACATTCCCCAAAGAGGAACGCAAGGACCATCATTGCATCAACCGAATGGCAATATGCCACCTCGCACACCAAATCCTCCACAGCCAGACGATACGGACATGAGCAGCTTATACAGCTCCGATAAGACAATGAGCGCCCCTCGGACGCCGTTACCAGCGACCCCGAGCCCTCCCCGGCAGGGGCTTTCCAGTTCGACGTTATATCGACCGTTTGTACCTAGTCGATCAACTTCACCAATGTCACCAAACCCTCCACAGCAAAACCTACAAGGGCCAGTATTGACTAGACAAGACGAGACGATGACATCTCGAACTCCTTCACCAATGTCACGGAACCCTGTACACCAAGAGCAACCGAGCGCTACACTTTTACATGGGCCCGAACGAATGGTCTCGGCGCAGTCGCTCTCTCAACCTGACCCAAGACAGGATCAGCCTCAAATAGGAGAGATTCATATGTCACCAGAGCTAAGAGATATGACTTCGGGGCCATCAACGAGCTTGACAGCACCAGTTTTGGCCCAGACGGAGGTTTCGAAACCTGAGTTATCGGGTCTATCTCAGGCTTCCTTAATGCGACCACCCTCCCCAGTATCACCAGCACACATACCACGCGAGCTCCATATACCTGAGGTGCCACCGCCACCAGAGCCCGCCGAGACGGTTCCTGTCCCCCCTCCTACGCCACCGAAACCACGGCCTGTACAGCCAGAGGAATCAAGACTACGTGCAAAATCAGAGCCCTACAAACAGCCGGAGATTGGCAGTAGCCTCAGAGCACCCCCATCAACAGTAATGATGTTCCCGAGCGAGATCCCGCCGGAGATGGAGGACGAGGAGGTCGTGTGGGAGCCTCCGCCGAGCCCAGCGTCTGATTATGACTGGGACGCAGATTCAGAACAGAGCGCGTCTGAGAACGAGGAAGGCATGGCTGGACCGCCGCCGACTAGAGTCCAGACTCGACAGTCTAGCGTGGCTACGCAAGTTACGGGGGTTTATAAGCAGGACAGCAGGCACCCCCCTTATCCTCCTCCTC
>JADDON010000174.1:0-61036 GCA_017140175.1 Fusarium staphyleae
TTATTATAATTTAATAGGGGGGCTCCCTTTAGTTATCTAATTAAGATTAATTCTAAAAAATTTAACTTAATATAACTTAATACCTTAATTTTTAACTTAAATTAGCCTCTTAGCTAATTAATTTAACCTACCTAAAAATTGGGGTTAAGTTGAGTTATTGCGAGCCTTGCTTCAGTGGGTGTGATATCTCCACTTGGAGCGGTCTGGCGGCAGCTCGTGGTTAGCTTGTCCAAGGTTAGGAGGCTCTGTAAGCCGTACAGAGGCTGATAGCACGAAAGATAAAGAACGAATGGCAACAACTCACTTGTTCTATCAATATCGGTAATGGTCGTATCTAGCCTGCTACATAACTTACTGTAGTATATCCAACACCGTATCATGACAAGTAACTACCTTAAACACTGCATCCTTATATCAGCTGCACATCATTCCAGAATAGCCTTGTCAAAAACGCCCTTGGCTTCGCCCAACCCCGCATCTCCAATTCTTCATAACTCTTCCCGAACTAACTACCGCTACACCTTATGTCCTCGTGAGCATCTTCCCCCGTCTTGAAACGGCCAGACACGGCACAGAGACTCCACAGTAACCCCTTGTGTGTTCAACGTACAAGACACAACAAAGGGCGTCGTTGTATGCGTGGGACAACAAAACGTGGGATTGGAGCTTTCAACCGACTGCTTTTACTCCAAACATCATCCAGACCGACGACGACACTGCACTTGAACCTGTATCTCACTGGCTTAGGAACTTGAGGCTATCACCAAGTTACATATACGTGAGGTAAGTTTTCTGGCTTGTTGTTTTGCGTCTAACGTTAGTTCACTGCACGTTGCACTCTTCCTATACGGATATACTTTGAGACTATATCCTCTCACCTTGACCTCTGCTCTACACCGAACTGACAATGGCACCCACCTTGTCGTTCGTCTGCACCCTCTTCATATCCACATTCCCCATATCCGTCCAGTCCCCGTCCCCCGTTACAACTTCACCTTGTCGTCCTCCCATCTTTAACCAATATCCCGTTCGTCGTGCTGATTCGCTTCTATCATGATATTACTCCTCATCTACAAGTCCCGCCTCCCATACCCGTCCCTGGCCCCGCATCCTTCCAGATCCATACCTCAATGAACCACTTCACTGCATCGTACTGACATTCGAAAACCACAAAAGTCCAATTCACAAACTGAATCATGGCCCTGCTGCAGCGCTCCGGATTGGCCGCATCGAGCTTCTGGAAATGTCGCCGCGCGGGACCTGCGGGGGCTGCTCTGCGAGGATGTAATAGTGTCGCCGTCACATCCTCGGCCACTCGCAGTCTTCGCTTCGTCTCTTCCACTTGTCTAGATAAACCGACAAGGGAGCATAGCTCTGTATCTGCTCTTCATTCACCTGCTCCCCGAGATCTCATCTCTCGGCCATATTCAACAGCCAGCCCCAAAATGTATACCGCTTCTTTTGCCTTCTTTGAAGCCATCTGGGAGGCCGGCATCACCCATTGCTTTGTCAACCTGGGTTCCGACCATCCCAGCATTATCGAGGCCATGGTGAAGGGCCAGCGAGAGGCAAAGGGCAAATTTCCCAAAATCATTACATGTCCCAATGAGGTATGTCATGGTCAAACTTGATAGGTGTTGAATGCGAACTAATATGGAGGTCCTTCGGCACACAGATGGTGGCTATGTCCATGGCTGATGGCTACGCCCGATTAACAGGCAAGCCTCAGTGTGTGATCGTGCACGTCGATGTTGGTACTCAAGGCCTTGGGGCAGCTGTTCACAACGCGTCCACTGGTCGGGCGCCTGTGTTAGTGTTTGCCGGTCTTTCACCCTTCACTCAAGAAGGCGAGCATCGCGGCAGCCGTACCGAGTACATCCACTGGATCCAGGATGTTCCCGATCAGAAGCAGATCCTTTCTCAGTACTGTCGTTATTCAGCCGAGATCAAGACGGGCTCTAACGTTAAGCAAATGGTCAACCGTGCTCTGCAGTTTGCTACATCGGGTCCCCAGGGTCCCGTGTATCTGTGTGGTGCTCGAGAAGTTATGGAAGCTGACCTGAAGCCATACTCGCTCAAGCAGGAGCACTGGGAATCCGTTGAGCTCGGTGGCCTCCCCAAGAGTGCTGTTACTAAGATTTCTGAGGCTCTCGCCGGTGCCAAGTCGCCTCTTTTGGTTACAGGTTATTCGGGAAGAAACCACAAGATCCCTGGCGCGTTGGTCGAGCTGGCGAACAAGATCAAGGGCCTGCGAGTGTTGGATACTGGTGGTAGTGACATGTGTTTCCCTGCCGACCACCCTGCTTGGCTTGGTCTACGATTTGGCGCCGACGAGGCCATCACCACCGCCGACGCCATTGTCGTACTGGACTGCGACGTGCCCTGGATCCAGACCCGATGCAAGCCCCGGGCAGACGCCAAGATATTCCATATTGATGTTGATCCATTGAAGCAGCAGATGCCTTTGCACTACATCCAGTCCGACGCCAGGTACCGCGCTGATGCATTGACATCAGTGGAGCAGATCACCGAAGCGCTGGATAAGGAGGAGCTGGCCAGCAAGCTTGAGGCCACGGCGGCGGAAGCTGAAACGAAGCGTGTCGAGGCATACGAGACTAAGCTGGCGACTATCGCCAAGGCAGCCGAGCCCTTGGAGGACGGCAGCTTTGGTACTGGCCATCTCAGCAAAACCCTCCGCGACCTCTGCCCTGAAGACACGCTTTGGGCCATTGAGGCCGTCACCAACACCCAGTTCGTGCACGACAACCTGCAGCCCAAGATCCCGGGTTCGTGGATCAACTGCGGCGGTGGTGGCCTCGGCTGGTCTGGAGGTGGCGCTCTGGGTATCAAGCTTGCGACGGATGCTGAGAACGGCGGCAAGGGCAAGGGCAAGTTTGTGGTGCAGATTGTGGGAGATGGAACATATCTCTTCACGGTCCCCGGCAGCGTCTACTGGATCTCGAAGCGATACAATATCCCTGTGCTGACGATTGTGCTCAACAACAAGGGTAAGTGGGAAAAGCAACTGGTTCTGAAGACATAGTTGACTGACTCCTTAATGCTAGGATGGAACGCTCCTCGCAGGTCATTGCTGCTCGTCCACCCCGACGGCCTGGGCTCAAAGGCCACCAACGAAGAGATCAACATCTCGTTTGATCCGGTGCCGGACTATGGAGGCATCGCCAAGGCGGCAGCTGGCGGAGACATTCACACGGCAAAGGTCGACCAGGCGTCGCAGTTAGAGAGCGTGCTCAAGGAGGCCATCGCAAAGGTGCAAGCAGGCCAGACGGCGGTGGTTGACTGCAAGGTGGCGTCTGATTGCTGAGGGCCGCAGTAACGAATCATGAAGGATGGGGGATAATAAGGGGATTGGTCGAGTAGAGAGTGTCGAATATGGGGGAAGATGTGTTCTAGACTGTGAGGCTCTACCTTCGTGATGGTGGGAAGATATCAGACCACGCTGACATGTGATGATGACCTGAAGAAACCCAAGGTATTTGATTAGATACTCCGATAATTTACCCGGTTATCTATCATGTGTTTGTGGAAATAATAGCTCAGAGCTGATGGGATAATCCAAGACTCAGATACTAACATAAACATAAACAAATCTGGTGGGGACAGATAGTGAAGTTGATGATGTGCACTAACGTTAGGGAAGAACCACCGTGGATCCTCGTATCTCGAGCCTTTTGCCTTTCAACCCGAGACCGTATTTAAGCATGGAGAATCTCCACAGACTTACAGTACTAGGTTAGCTAGTTAGTTGATCGCCTCGCAAAAGATGGAGCTGCCGCGTTCATCGGTTCCTCACTGGTGCGTCTGAACCGCCACGACCTGTCCCCAGGTGCAGTACAAAGCAAGTTTAACGATATTGATGAGCCGAGACAGGCATGGCAGGGTCTGAGACGGAACCAGAGACACCACGAGCTCGTGTCGTTCTGATGCATCCGAGCATAACCGTCTTCAGCATTGGAAAGCCGTCTTGGGCGGCTGAGCAGGTAACGAACCACGGGTAAAAGTTAAGACATGGCGCCGCATCGGCATCAAGTTGGTTGAAACTGGTTGGACAAGGGCGCACCAGGAACGAGCAGCGTCGCCACTGTCGTCTTTACTTTTTATTTAGAGGAGAGAGAAAAGCGTCAACGCCTGGGTGCATAACGTCAGGTAGCACGACGTCCTGTAATTTGGGGTTGGAATTGATGGAAGAATGCAGAACTCTCTCCCGGTCAGGAGGCAAAAACACCCGACGCCCACCTAAAATCCGGGGGGTCCATTATCCGCCATAGACGGCTGCAGCGGACATGTCCCCTGTAGCGGTGCTAAGCGCTCTAGCTCGTCTAGGCAGTCGAGAAAGCACAAGAATGCACTGAGGATTACTCAGACGACGCCTCCTTGGCCTCTTGGCGGCGAGATCACCTCTGCTGCGGCTCTTGATCGTGAATTGCGATCACGAAATAGTACTGCCATCATAGCTACAAGTCAACTAAGTAACCACCAGGTCTAGAATCTCTCCACGTCCGGAATCGACCGCTTCAATATAACACGATTTGTCCCTGACCTCGCTGGGCCCCCGAAAGAAAGAGGCGAATTGGGGAGCATTCCATTCCTCAGTCCAAGAAAACATCCCGGAGTTGATTGATTTGAAGCCCAGCAAGTAACTTATCATCTCGGCCGTCTTTTAACACTAGCTCCCCCGCACCACGTGCTCGTGACAAGCAAAAAAAGAAGCTCGGGATCCAACCATGGCAAGCCGCCGACGGCTACAAAATAAACAGCCAGCGATAAGTTCATCCTTCTCTTCTTAATCTCGCCATCGTCGTCTAGTTCATTTTCTGTCTTTGTTTCTTCAGAAGTTGTACGCGACAGCGATAGCCAACTTGTACGCGCAGCCTCTCGCTGGCTTTGGCGACCCCTCATCCTCATCCTCATCATCGCCCAACCTCAGGGCATCACACTCAACCCCCCGCTAACTGACTGGCCAGTCGGACCGGCTCTCTCATGCTTCCTCCCAGCTGTTGCACGATCCAACACTATCGCCTGGTCCCTCAGAACATCCCGGTTCTTACTTGCAGCTACTCCTTCAGGGTCCAGGTCTAGATCCCAGGCCCACTTGCGCTTCTCGTCCCACTCTCAAGTCGCAGCTTTGCGCTCGCTCTCTTTTTCGCTAAAGAAAGAACAACAAAAAGCCTGCTCCACGATAGATCCGCGCGCCCTCGTTTTTCTCTTGTCTCGAGCGACGAGATCATGAATGGCGGAGAGTCCGATCTTGCGCAGCGCCTTGTCTTCCTCAAGAGACTGAGACGCGTCAACGGCTCTATATCCTGACGGCCACGCCACGCCTTCTCCCACTTTCAAACCACCGAGCCATGTCTCACCAGATTTCCACGGCTGTAGCGACTGAGACGCACGCCGGCAGCATCCCGTTGCGACACCCTGATTCAAACCCGAACCCGACTTTCGAGAACCACTCCGACCCGCCTCCTCCTCCGGTCCCCTCCTCGGACCCCCATCTGATCTCCGCCGACGACACGGTCCCCGTACCGAAACCTGTTGTCGATCATGGCCTCTTCGAGATGGCGCCCTCCGAGGCCCTCGCCATGCTGAGCGCCGGCGTTGAGCTTCTGGTCCGGATAACAGGGGACATTCCACCGACACCACCTCCCAGGTCGCCGACCGTGCCTCACATGAGTGGCATGCAGGCTGAGAAGGAGAACATCGTGCGATCACATTCGGACAAGAATCTTGCCAGACTGAGGAAACAAGCCGAGCTGGAGGCCAAGAAACTGGTACCAAAAGACCCGCCAATCGCAAAACCTCCGGTCTCTGAGATGCCACAGAATTGTACCGGTCGTCGAGACTCGGGAGACATTGATGGTGTCCAGCTGAAGCAGCCTCCAGGTCTCATGTCGCCGCCGCCTCAATCGGAGCCCTACATTATTGTCGGCGCCGACTCACAACCCGTTAACCTCCAGCACAGCGCCATCACCCGCAAGTTCTATAGCAAGAACGAGCCCCCCATCAGTATAAACCAGTATCTCCAGCGGTTACACCAGTTCTGCCCCATGAGCACGGCTGTCTACCTTGCCACGTCCCTCTATATACACCGGCTGGCAGTCGACGAGCGAGCCATCCCAGTCACTCGGCGCAACGCCCACCGACTCGTTCTAGCAGGCCTCAGAGTGGCCATGAAAGCTCTCGAGGATCTGTCATATCCCCATGCCAAGATGGCCAAAGTGGGGGGTGTGAGTGAGGCGGAACTGGCCCGACTAGAGATCAGCTTTTGCTTCCTAGTCGGTTTCGAGCTCGTTGTTGGCGAGAGGCGGTTACAGAGACACTACGAGAGGTTGAAGGATGGCACGGCGCCTCACGTCTTCGAGGGCCTTGAGATCCCAACGCTGCGGCTTGGAAAGAGACCGCGTGAGGAGGCACGACCGGTAGCGTAGCTGACGGTGGCACATACTTGCAAACTAGTTTTACATTTTTGTTGTAACGGCATATCAGAGCATTTAAGGAGGCATCACATACGGTTTCAAGGCCATGTTTGATATATACGGGAATGGAAATACTTGGATCATGATACTTTGGCACATAACATAGTCTAGGCGCGGTTGGGAGGCATACATGTATGAAGCGGATTATGAGTTTCGATACCCGGACTTGTCCAAGAATTGACACCATTCAAGGCACTCGACTCGGTGTGCGTTTAGCTTGTGGTAAGAACTTGGGCGTTTTGTCTTGGGGGTCATTGCTGAACTTTGCTGGTCGTTCTTCTTGGCTATATTCTCTACCGTCCCATTACATACCGAGCCCTTGTATCGAAGAGAGTTATACAGCTTTTAGAAGCTTGAACGTGAGCCCTTCATGTCCTTGAGGGGATTCAGTCACAGGTCTTAACCATCTATGTGGGTAATACTTTTCAAGAACAGATGCTGGCATGTCTCCTGTGCTATAACCTCGGGCGGAACCCGAAGAGGTTGATCTATCGATGTCGCCTAGAAACTCCAAAAACTTGTTAAACCATAGGTCAAAGTCATCTGACTCGTTGTGTGCCTCTCCTGTAACACTAGCCCTCATGGATATCCAGAACGACTCCCTAGGGCTCGAAACTTGTTACTCATCTTGACGAAATAGATGGATCGGAGGGTAAAGTTGACTTCAGAGGCAACCTGGCTTTGTATCGGATGAGCTGGTGTTTGCTGTCATTCCTCGTCCAGTCCAGGGCCCATGATGGCATATTAACCTGGGCTCGAACGATAATCTGGCCCAGCGTCGCCTGCATCTCGATTCATGTCGAGTCTACTGCTAGAGTATAGGACGGTATATGTGTTCGTCTCAAATATCGGATCATTCTCCTGAAATGAGCTGCTAGCAAATGCGAAACGAGATCCGGGCTGGGTTCTTGGACGCTGGGAATTTGTTGAGACTGTCTATGTCAGCGACAGCTACGGCCCCTATCTGGGCCAACAGTTTTAGGAAGTCCAGCATTGATCCTATGCCGTATGCATTCGAAGTTATCATGGAGAGGCAGCCCAGCTAATGATGTACTACCCGTCATGGGAGCCACTCGCCTGTCTTGGCACTTTTTAAAGATCCCGCAACTGTCTGAGCCAAGGGCTCTCCAAAGGGTTCATATCCGACCTTGGCTATTATCTATTATTGTTCAAGATCCCGGAATACATAGCCAGGCGCCACAGAAGGCCCATCGTGGTGTACAAAGGTGGCAACACTGGTCCAGAGGAACTATAACATGAGTTTCGCTCAGGACCCAAATCTTGAGACAACTCGACTTGAGTGATTGAAGTTAAATTCACCTTGGATCTTGAGTACCAATTTACCATCTGGGCTTTATGATATATTCCCTCTGCAACCATAAAAGCCATTAATACACAGAACTGTACAGACATGGAACTACAACCTACCAATGAACACAGAAAGTCCTACTCCTCAAGCCCCCCAACACAGCCAAGTCGAGACCAAGTTAGAGCGAGGACACTACAGCAAGGCACAAAAAACACCAAAGAGCGTATTTGGAAATCACATCGTCTCACGACTTTCAGATCGTGACGAGTTCGCGAACGTCTCGGCTGGGACGTAGTGGAGGGGGCGTGGCTAGAAACTGAGACATGCGATAGCTACCCGTTACATCCACGAGCAAGGATAGAGTGTGAAAGTCAGGATATTTTCATGTCACGAGATGAAACCTGATGGAGTTCTCATGTTTTACAACCCGCCTCGGCAAGATCATGAGGCAGAAACTCGCGTCCGAGATAAACTGTAAAAAGTGTGTGGAGGTCGAGCTCGTGGACAGGGTCAGACCAAAGTTCTTTTATGTATCTTCCGAGGGTGGGGGTTAGTGCGCTGTGGGTGCCTGGAGATGAGGGGGAAAATACAACGAGATAGAGTCGGGTTTCTTTGGTAGAGAGCTTCATATACTTTGAGCTAGAGATCCTTTGAGACGTTTGTACAGCTATCAAACTAACTTGGAATTTGTTCAAGAGTCCTCTTTTGCACATCACCACACCTTCAACCACGATAACCAGTCTAGTAGTGGCCATACTCGAATCCCTAAGTCCTAACTCGTTATTCTCTTGCCTCTCCCGCCCCCCCAAGAGTAAAAGACTTCCATTCTCATGACACCCCTGTCTCAAGCCGATCCCATCCACCTCGGCCTAGGACAAGGGTGACACATGCGGGGCAAGTCTTGGCGTCGATTGCACAAGAGTGGTTCGTTGTGAGTCACTCTTCACTGGTCAATGCCGAGTTGCTGTTTGGACGGGTTCAGATGTTGCAACGGATAACTCAGCATCGCAATGACACTCATAATTTGATTGATAAACTAGACTATGTAACGACCGTGACGAATGTAATAATGCAGGCGTGTTGAACCCTTACAAGTAAATCCAGGCGGTGTTATAAGCCGCTTTGAGAGGTGTTAAATCCTTCTCGAGTCTGTGTTGAACGCGAACAACCTTGATCAATCTGTCCATCCCTCAAGTATACCACAGGGAATTAACTAATAGTCGCTTCCACGACTCAGAACCTCCTTGCGCTCCTCACGGAGCAAGATCGTCTACACTAGTCAGCTCTCCATCCCGTGATCCTAAGCCGATAACTAAACTTACATGCTCAAACTGGGCAGAATACGACCCCTTGATATCCGCAAGCGGTTCATAAGCCTCCAACACTCCATTGGAGACCAGGCAGTTCAGCTTGTTCAACTGTTAGATAAGCTCACCACATTGGCAGGTACCGTAGACTTACCCCAGCCAGGTACCGCTCCAGGCCGAGACGCTCCAGGTAGCGGCGACAAAAGACAATGGTGCCGAACTGTTCTTTGATCACCTTGTGCAGGCGATTAGCCGAGGCAAACGGCAGCGAAACATGCTTTGGACCACCGTGCTGCAGTCCGTAGCCGTAGATACCAGCCTGTACACTTAGTCCTTGATTCATTCAACATCAGAAAACAGTGCCCGAGACCTACATCGTCGTACAGCCGTCCTCGGCCCGTGGTGCCAAACGTCTCGATGGCGAAGATCTCCCCTTCCTCCATCTTGGTCTGGTCCGAGTTTTTGACGAACGGGATCGACTTGCCGCCGTGGATGCGGTAGTGCTGGATGTTGTGCGCGCTGATGTTGCGGACCGGCTTGACGGGGTACGTCTGCCCGTTTATCTCGACCTCGTAGCTCTCCATGGCTTCCTGGATTGCTGCGCTGACGTCGCAGATGCGAACGTCAATGCCCGCGGTCTGGCCATCGTTAGACTTCGTCACCAGTATCAGCTTGCAGTGATTTACCTTGATGCCCGTGTTGGTCGCGTCCTTGACCGCAGCCAAAAGGTTGTCGTACGTCGGGTCAAACGCCATGGTGAACGCACTATCGACGATCCAGCCATTGATGTGTACGCCGAAATCGACCTTCATTACATCCTGGTGCTGAAGAACAACGGCCTTATGGCCTGGATTGGGCGTATAATGCGCAGTCTCGTGGTTCAAACAGAGACCCGTGGGGAATCCCATTCCAGACTTGAGGCCGTCTCCCGGCTCGATTCCAGTATTGCCGAGGAGGGCTCGGACGCCGTCCTCGATACCGTTTGCGATATCCGTGAGTGTCTGGCCGGGCTTGACTGTGTCTTGAACCCAGTGACGTACCTGGCGGTGCACCTCTGCGGCTTTGCGGTAGTTATCGAGAAACGTCGGATCCTCGAGATGCTGCCGGTCTCGGTAACGCAGCTCTGAAGCCGTCGTGCGAGCCGTGTTTGTCACCTCGCCGTAGTTCTGGAACTCACCAGCTGGATACCCACCAGAAGGGAAGAGGTCGCTCAGCGGCACTCTCGGAGGACAGGACTGCTGGGCCGGAGCAGCCACCTTCTTCTTCTTCTTCCGTGGCTTTCTCTTCTTTTTCTTCTTGTCGTTTTCCACGGATGCGTCCTTTACCACGGATCTACCGGCACCCTCACTATCATCATCGTCGTCGTCGTCGCCTCCTTCGCCTCCGAGACTTCCATCCCCATCACGGGACAGGTGAACACCCTTGGGTTCTCCGCCGGCGGAAGCAGACTTGCTTGAGAGCGGCCCATCGCCTGTCACGGTAAGCATGGATGCTCAGTCCCGCATTTGGAGAGGCCCTGCTCTACTCACCATTGTTGTCGGGGCCGTAATCTTCAGAGGTTTTGGCGCCCATTTCGACATGAAAACGGTGTATCCGAGTTCAGGTCTTGGATTCAGTGATTTTGTCTTCAATGAGTTTGACTTAAGAAGAATGGGATCACGACCAACTCCGCCGTAAGCAATTTAGTCCAAGTCGAGCGGTCTCGAATGGCAGAATCCAATAACTCATGGCAAAGCATCGTCAGGTCTTGACTGGTTTTCACAAATTCACTACAAGACTAATTGAGAACAAAGACATGTAAAAACAAAACCCAGTCTGAGGTTTTTTTTGTTCTTTTTTGTATATCTGATTCTGTTCTTTATTCCTCCCTCATCGGCTATCCTCTCCGAATGAGCAGTGCTGCTGATATCCAAAAACTCATCAAAATCCAAATCGTTCAAGTAGCATATACACATCCATCCGTCTTCTTTATACCCAAACCCCAAGTCTAATAAATCAAATCGCTGATTCCCATTATCCCATGCTGTGCTGTACTCCAAGTTCGCTGACAAGTGTCACCCAATGATACAAAATACACTCCCAGAACAGATCAAACACCATCTCTCATTCTCGTTTACTCCCATCGGTAAACGCCATCGTCGTAGAGGACCCGTTGCCGCCGGCTGCCGGAGCTGACGGTGACCCGGCGCTTGGGCATCATGCGCTCCATCAGACGCTGTCGCTGAGCCTCCTCCTCCTTCTGCTCCTCCTTCTTGGCTAGGCGTCGAGCCTTCTCGTTACGGCGCTCCTCCTCAAAGTTCAGTCGTCGCACAGCCTCGATGAGCTCGGCCTCGCGGTCGGGCACCTCGACTGAGGGACGCTTGTAGGTGGAAGTGCGCTTGGGCTGGGAGAGGACGGGCACGACAGGACGGCCGGCAATCTCAGCGTTGGCCTCGACAATGCGAGCGCGCAGTCGCTGCTGCTGCTGCTCCTCACGTCGCTTCTCATCGCGGCGTCGTCGTCGGCGCTGCTCCTCCCCATCTGAATGGCGGCTTTCACGAGAGCTGTTGGAGGCATGTCGGGTGTGCTTGGATCGCTTGTTGTCAACAACCTCGATCTCGACATGGCGGTTCGAGCGTGTTCGCTCATCGACAATGACGGGCCTTCGGCGAGTAGAGTCGCGGGGAGGATCGATAACGTATGTGTTGGAGTTGGGGGAAGAAGGAGCAGAGTGAGGAGAAGACCAGGTCTGGGGAGGAGTGGGAGGGTGGTCACCCAGGACGATGCGCTCATGGCGAGAGCTTGGTCGGTGCTCTCGACGGTTCAGGTCGAGCACCTTCTGGCCGTTGACATAGACACCCGATGCCCGCTTGTTCTTGCTCGAGGAGCTGCCGTGTGAGCGGTCTGACTCGTCTCCTGAGCGGTAGCTAGAGGGCACAGGGCTGTACTGGGGAGTAGGGGGCAGCTGGGATGTGTAAGAGTACGGGGCGGTGTCATAAGAGACAAGCTCGCTGGGGTGCTGGAAGACGACGTTGTTGGCACAAACCTGACCGTGACGGGACGCAGTGCAGAAGGTAGGCTGCTGGTACTGCTCGCGTCGGCCGTCCGGGTGCAGGTATGTGTAGATGTTTGTTGTGCACATTGTGTCGGTGTTGGATGTGTCTGGGCGCGGGTTGCGCGGTGCAGGAGGGTTTTCCTGGATGATGACAGGAGGCAGACGAGAAGTCCTGGGGCGGATCTGCTGCTCTGGCTGCCGGCTTGGTGAAGAGTTGCTGTTGCGGCGGCGGCGGTGATTATACACGATGTTATCAACAACGATGGGTAGCTGCTGGGACGACAGTTTGGTGGAGAGAAGTTGTTGTTGGTGATGAGACGAGGTGCTTATAGTGCTGTTTGGTATAGACCCTTTGATGTAAAGATGAATTGAGTCTTTCTCTTTGGTTATCCGGGAGATGGTTCTTGTTATATAGAAAAGAGGAGTGTTGAGTGAAAGGTGGAATGGATTCGAAAGGGACTTTGTATAAGTAGGCGATTGCTGAACACGGAGTTCAAGGTTGGACTGGATGCCTGGGGGGGGGGAGACTAAGAGCTGAGAAACGTCGACTGGGGTATCAAAGTGGAAAATATGCGGAGACGGGGGTGTATTGTTGCCTTGGGAGTAGAGTATGGTATGGGAATTCAACAGGACTTTGGTTCGCCATGCGGAACGCGATATATACAAGAAGCGCCTACTACGTACAGTTGGCTCGTAGTGGTGGTGTTCCCTCCCTCCCAGAGGCTTGGACCTCCCAAGGCAGCCTCAGCGCTCAGGGTGGAGGGGCCGTTTCTGCCTACCAGCCCTACTAACTACGGCTAGAGGGGCATTCTCCAAGAGCCGACCCCCTGCAAGTCGTCTGCGGCCACTAATTGACCCTTGCCATAGGCTCCAATGGCCCTAGGAGAGACCTTGTGGCCTCATAGGACGCCATGGTCCACTCCTCCAACCCTGGCCGATGACTCCTCTCACACTAACGTTAGAAGAAGATCAAGGGACGGGCCCGTCCAATGGGCGGAGCTGCTGAGCCACAACGGCTGGTATGGGACCCCCAGGGTTCACCATCAAAGAGAACTTCTCCAACGCTCAGCCCAGTCAAGTCTCAAGTCCGTCGGATCGACCGTTTCCAGGCCGGGGGTTGACGTTAGGGACGGGAATCGGACGGGAGACGAGGACGAGGGAGGGGGAACCGGCGGGGCTTCAATCACCGATGCGAAGCAGTAAGGTAGTCAATGATGGGCAACCTATTGTTAGGAAGTGTACGAAGTACGGACACGGGAAAGACACCATAACGTTTGGTAATTCCCAAATCTAACTTGGGACTCTGTTATGTTGGTGGTGACAATAAGGGCTACCGAAGACGCGGCCTTGGTTGAAACACGGCGCCAAGATAACTTTAGACACTGACACCTTTCTTCTCGAAACTCTAACGTTGAGAGAGAACATCCCCCGTGATGCTATTCCGCGCACCCACATGCTAACGCTATGTCATGGGTAGATCTAGACCCTGGCGAATCAGTTCGCCATGGTGCCTTGCTCAAGTCAGAGATGCGACTTTTGCCGGCCCCGACTCATCTCCGTCACCAACGGCGTTTGTGACGCCGTTGTCGGCTGTCCTTGTCGAAAAGATGCTGCATCATGGGGTCACTCGGTGTTGTGGTGGTTGATTCGGCATTGAGTCATCGAGGGCATGTCTTGGCCTGCAGACGCACTCAATTAACTAACGACGGAGTAGTCAGACCAAAGTCCCAGAGGCACACCCTGGCACACGATCTGGTCCTAGACAAGGGCTCACACACGCAGAGTAGCCAGCGTGTCGGGAGAGGGAAACAAGACAGCCCAGGACTGGGGGCGTGGCTTTCCAAAGTGTATGGTCGTTACGTACATAACGTTACTCACACTCTGAATGGTTCGTGGTCATCCCCATCTCTTCATTTCCCCTTCTTCATTCGTCCAAGGCCTCCGTCGTCAATCGTCAAGACTTGGCTTCAAGACCCACGATGATGCAAGGGCATCTGTAGTTAGTGGACCAGATTACTGAGTGGGCAGTGCCCTGCCCTGGCGACCTAGTCCGCCCATCGAGGCTTGGAGCGCCAGTGTGGACGCTAGAAATGCTCTAGCGATGAAGGCGCCACAGCCCGTCAACCACAGCCTCAGCCCTAGCTTGAAGAAATCTCGCGATGGCCGCTCAGCCTTACATCTCTTTTCGATATTTTCCAAACGAGTCTGACAAGAGATCGATGATCCTGGATCATCGATTGGATGCCTCTTTTCCCTTGCGGGCTTGCCTGTCTCCGCATGCTGAACATTTGCCAAGTTCCAAACGACGGGAACTAACTAAATCGTACAGATAGATGCCTGTCATCAACGGACGGGACGCACAGTTCCGTTCCACAATAGCCCAGCCGACTTGATGCATGCAGAACAAAGGGCGTATGCCGGTGTCATTAATGACCTTGGAAATTGCAGATGCACCTCGTTTTGCCGTAGTGCGAATAGCTTCAGTGCGCACAATGACGCCCGCGTCAAGCTTTCCCCTGCTCTGGGAACCAAAGATCCAAATGTTACGCAGCCGGTCAATCCAGGACTTGACCGAGATATGTGGGTTCCCAGGCTCAAGCGTATCTGACGATGTTTGCGGCACGGTCATGTTTGATCGATTCATCACCAGGTCATCCGGCCGTTTGTGAAAGGGCTTGCATCCAATCCAGGTACTCCACAGTCGCTCGTCAATTGGCTCGTGGCAGTGATTGTCGAGAAACACAATGTTTCTCAGGGTCGGACTCCGTTGCATCAAAAAAACTCAATAACAATGATGCTGCCTATCAACTCGCCAAGAACCAAGAATAACTCGGCCTGTCGCGTAAGGAGTTGAAATCTTGCCTGGCTGCCTCTTCCTTCGCATTAAAACTAATCTCTGCTGACACTGTAGATGGCGCGTTTTCACCACCGCAGGACAATTGAAGATCGAGAACAAAAACGGCCCCCAACGGCCCCCAACTGCCAGGGTTAGTGGCTAGAGGGATTGTCCTCGGCTGCCTTGAGAGAAGACGTGTTCAACCAATAAAGATCCAAGTGCAGGTTCGTATTCAGTTGAAGGATAAAGCGTGGTGAGAAAGCATTGACGCATGCATTGATAAGCTGTCGTAGTTCAAGATCGTGATGACGACGGCTGCAACCGGTGATGGTGTTGAAGAGAGACGAACCCGTGGCCCCTGCGAAGAGCCTCCCGTGGCGAAGTTCATTTGTTCCAGTGAAGGAGCCCCTGGAGCTGGCACGGCAGGGGTGCCTATGGGGTGGCTGCCCCACAAGGCTGACCCTCCCGTCCGTTCCCTTTTCGGCAAACGATACGGCAACCGGACCATGCCTGTCGCGCCTGCCACTTCTTTCTTACATGCACAGCCCCTCTACCGATGGCTATCGAAATTGTCTTTAGTTATCCTTTGTGAGGCCTCGAGTTAATAATACAGTTTCTTTTCTATTTCGTCCTGCTCGTTTTAACGTTAGAGTGCAAAGCCGATGACGAAACGAATTGCTTCATCACTTGGATGCCTCCGTCTCTCTCCCCTACGCCCTGGCCCCCAATGTTTGGAGTATCGCGGTTTGCACTTGGAGTAGCCGACTAGGGAGATGGTTTGACGCGCGCTTCTCATCGTCTCCATCGAAATTCAAAATGAATGTTTCGGCCTGGGTCGTTTAACTTGGCCAACGTACCGTTCCCTCGGGTTCACGCAAGCGCTGTGATGGCGACACGGCGATCAGCTTATTTCGGCATTGAACCACGACTCCTTCAACTGACAAGCGGCCGCATCGTGGCGACCTTTGGGGCTTGTATATGGAATGTTTCTATTCGTGTTAATCTGTTGCCCCTGGCCCCCATGTTTGAGGTTTTTGCGGCTCTGCCTTCTACGGCTTTGGTGGTTGGTTAGTTTCATTCTAATGTTAATCCTGTCAGAACCAACAAGCGGCTGTCAGTGTTAATTTCCACGCGGCATTTGAACATGCCCATCGTTCGCAGCGCTACCATGATACCTTGTTCTATTTGCAGACCCTTCATCCCCAAAGCAGGTTGCCGCTGATGCGGCCTAGTTGCTATTATTGCGTTCAACACCAGGTGATGCCGAGAGCTACAGGGTAAATCAGGAGCACAACTGTCAATCCTCTTTGGCTCAGTCAGGGCTTGAAATTGAGATTTTGAACTCGTTGAGCCTACACTTACTCTGTTGTAAATTTCATACAGTGTCTAGACTTTCCAGTCAAAGTCGAGATCGATATACCCCTGCTCCGGTATCTTCAAATTCGAACACCGAACCTTTTCACCATGAGCATCTACAAAGTCTCCCGTGTCAACCCCTTGATGCCCAATCTTGTTCCCCCACCAGTCCAAAACCACATTCGAATGCTGCAATGCAAAGAACATGACCAAACCCGAAATCCCAATCGCCGCGTTGAATGAACTCGTCAACACATACGCGTACTTCTCCCACCACGCCACGTACCGCCGCTTGATGAAGAAGTTGAACACAATCGCCAAGACTATCGCTCCTTGCATGTAGCTCCAGTTGTAGGGAGCCCATCCCAACGGCCCAGCCAGCAGGATCGGGGAGTTGACGTTGCGCCAGAATGAACTTGGCCAGCGCTTTGAGATGTAATAGGCAGCGATAGGGAGCAAGATTCCTATCGGAATTGCGTACGTGATCGCGCGGTAAGGACCTTCAGTGCCAAACAAGCGCCGTGGACCGACGACACCCCAGAGCACTGAAGACATGAAGTAGGAATGTGTGTGAGGGCAAGTGAAGCGATCTCTTTGGTTCTCCTGGCAGACATCCTCGACATTGCGGAGGACCCAATGGTTGACCCCGAGCGCGACGAACCCAGCCAGGAAAGTCGCGTAGACCTGCGCAGCAAATGCCCAACGAGGAGGAATCTTGGCATAGTGTGCCAGCTTGAGGTCGGAGACGAAGTTGAGAGACTGATGCGTCGACATGTAACTGAACATCTTAAAGACCATGTTTGGAATCGTCTTGCCTTCCAGCGCGTAGCCGCCGATGACCATGGCCAGGATCCCCGTCGAGATCTCCATGTTGGTGATGGCTGCGAGCATACCGATGGGGATCTGCAATATGATGGTGAACATCACCGCCAGTACAATGCCCCAGATTGGCATGCCTGTAGGCCACATGCTGACGGACACGCAGGCCAAGATGAAGGATAGCACAAGAATAGCAACGTACCACCACTGGGGGCATTCAGGATATACAGCCATGAGCCTGTTATGCACATCCCTGAACTCCTCTTCCCGCGGTGTTCTTGACCAAAACGCCTTGAGACCACCTGCGATTTCCTTGCGATGCCAGAGGAACATGTGTACCGGGAGCGCAACGTAGAGCATAAAGGCGGCCGCGTAGTTGAGGATCTGAGTTGTCGTCACCAGTGGAACACTGTATTCGTAGTACGCCGTCTCGTTCAGGGTGAAGTCTGGATTCAGGATGCGCGTGATGTTGTAGAATTCGCCAGTATTGTCGTACACCCGGTTGCCGTTGATGGGAAAGTACCCGGCTTTCCAGACATTGTTGAAGTACATGAGCGGCACAACGATGAAGCCCATGAGCGCCATGCCGGCTCCAAAGTTCATCAGCGTAAACAGCGGCGTGACGATGGGGTCCCCGAGATACGTCGCGATGTTCCAGTCGAGGGTTGGCAGCGGGTTGAGACCGAGACCACAAGTTGCCCCCGCGACCAGGGCCAGGGTGACGTTGTCGGGAGATATCCAGGTCGGCCAGTTGAACAGTGCGATGCCTTGAAACAGGTAGTTGGGGACCCAGTACCAGCAGAACATTGACACGAAGCAGATGACGAAGAACTTGTACCGCGACATTGTCCAGCCGTTTGCTGTCTGTCCTATCTCGCCGTTGTCTCTGTGCAGCGCTTTCGTGAGAGCCAGATTTGCAAGCGCCCTCTGCCAGATCATCGAAGCCGGATAGACAAGAAACCTTCTGACCATGCCGGCACATCCATATCCGAGAAGTTGAGTCGCCAGCAGAGTGATTATCTGCCAGGAAATGCTGTTAGCAAGAACGGTCTCGCCGTAGAAACGCTCCAGCTTCAGGACCTGGACAATGGCGACGATGTAGGCGCCGACGGCATGTCCACCAAAAGATACGTTTGCCATGATAGCTATCATTATGTGCTCTTTCTGGCTGAAAGGTCCAGGGTTGAGTGAGCACTCCCACGTTCCAATGTGGAACTTCCGCATAGGAAGCCACTTAGCCATCAGCACGCCCAGTGGCATCGATAGCAACTGAACCACGTATGTTGAAAGAGATATGCTCGGCATTCGAAGGGAAAAGAATTGCTGAATAGCGGTTCCGCTGATGGCAAATATAGTGCCCAGCAGGAACACTCTGAACGTGCCCACAGGCAGTGTCGGGTCATCCGTAGGATCGACAACGGCTCGGACTTCGGGATAGATGGAGTTGTTTAGCATTAGGTCCTTCTGTGTCTCGAATTCGGCAAATATGACATGTGCTAGCTCGGCATCTTTATCATGGTCGCTGCCAATGTCGATGTAGTTTCGCGCTCGGTCGAGGACATCGTGAGGGAAGTTCTGGTCGCATGAGTGTTCCTCGACCAGGAGTTTGAGCTTTTCGACAAGGGCCAGCTTGGAGCGATTGTCGCTGGACCTGGGAGACTCCTCATCTGATTTCGGGGTTGTGTTGATGCCGAGGGCTTTCGTGTTCCTGATATCGGGTGTCTTTTCAGTGTCCGTCGCCATCTCAGGACATGGCGGTTTCGTAACAGGCTAACGTTGGGTCGATGAAGCAAAACACACAGCTACTTGGGACAAGAGAAAGGAATTATCGTTTAGATGAAAGTGACTCTGGCCTTTTACCCCTCAATGAGAGTGGCTCTCATCTTGCAAGCACACCTTCATCGTTATTAAAGTTAGCACCCAGCAGATTAACAACAATGCAGAGCAAGAGTTACGGCGAGGGATTGAGTTTCTTGTATAGTTATACGTGGTCATAAAAGACAATATGGCAGAGATAAGAGAATAGTAGCTTCGTGGTTCTAGCACCGCTTATAGCTAGAGATACCAGCTTGATCATCTAAACGGAGCTCGGTATTCAAGCCTTGTAACCCAGTAACTCATATTAAGAAGGTCAGATATTGCATCGCGTACAGCCTCATTTCTGCGTCAAAGAAATTATTCAAGGTGAACACGTCTCCGATTAACCAGCTGAGCAGTATGAAAAGGCCCAGGGCCCCTTGTAGAGTATAGAACCAAGACTCCATACTCCATGATGACCTATATCAATGCTTTATCGCCAACCCAGATGCTATGACCAAATCGAAGAAAGATATCGCTAATGAATACAGTCTATGCGGAGTATATATACGCGAGCTACTGACCTCTCTCTGTGCTTTACGTAGCTCCATATCCATTCGAGTAAACTTACAACCAAAATAAGGCACGGGAAATAATCATCAAAGTGTTGTTCTGGCCGAACCGTCTACTAACCTATAATACCGATGAACATTACGCTTATAACAAACCAGCGACAACCACAGAGACCCGAGGGTTGTACCGCATGTCCTTGGGAACATTATTGCGACAGCGAGCTTGGTCAGTGTAAATCCACATGAAATTTATCCAGAACATGGCGCTATGTCTCAACAACTATTGTTTGAGAGGCCGATAAGTGAGATGGGTTCTGTATTTGGGCTCTTCTCCCATTCAAGAAGGATTAGTTATTGTCATTAGATTAATATGCTCTCAGAGCATCCCCACCCGATCCCACGGATCATACCGGTTCCTCCGTCGTCTCTGCCTCCTTCTGGCCGCCCTCCTCGCATCGCCCGAGCAATCGGCGCATCCCCAAACCGCAAATATCATCCTCCAGGCGCTATGAAATCTCGTTAGCATAAATCCAGCACGCACATGGTAGACAAAAAACTCACACTACTCCGATCAGCGGCCATAATGCCCCCATCAGCCAATCCTCCTGGCGCCGCTGATCGTAGCTCTTTGTGGCCTCGCTGTCGGTCATGTTGATGTTGGACACCCACATCATGATGATGCCCCCGACGCAGAGCGCCATGGAGAAGAGGTCGTGCAGGACTCTCCGTGATGTCGCCAGCCGCGGCACGGATTCTGACGCGTCCGTCACGGCCATGACCTCCCAGCTATCGTTGAGCAGCGCGATGGCGCACTGTCGTCGTCCTTGTGCGTCAGCCTCGTCTGTACTCCGTACTATCACCGCCATTGGATATGGCGAAGCATTCATATAAGCTGTCGGGGAAAAAGCTTACACCTAGAGCGCCTGCAATGACGACCTGCCCCTTTGCAGGCCATTCTTTTCCCACGTACGCGAGCAGCAGCACGGCCGCAAGGCTGGTGATCCACGCAAGTGTCCTCGCGCCCGCGTGGAGGATACAGTACGGCCTCGACGGGCGCGTCCGCCTTCGACGAGGCATCGATTACCCGCTGTATCTAACTAGCCTGGCCTATCTCCACGAGGCATTGGTTAACCAGCGAGCGCCGATGTTGTTTTTGATGCCGATGATACAGGGACAACAACAACAAAGGGAGAGAAAAAGAGTCGGAAGGCTGAGCGGGAAAGATTGATTGGAGCTATCTCAACTGCAAAAGTGGACCGCGTATCGCATTCCAGGCCGGTCTAGAACTTGGCGGTTTCCAAAGCCCAAGAGGAGAAAAAGAAGCAAATGATGGTGATATTGATAGAGAGACTTTTGATAGCAACCTAGGTATTGTTTTGGCGAGGCTTGGCCCTCTCTGTTACGTGTCCCGTGCTCTTGTTTGACCGTCACCCTTGTCGTAAACAACTCTGTCACATATAATCCCTGTAATTTCGATTCTATTTGTACCTGCACCGACTTTAGCTAAACCGCCCTGTTAAAACGAATATTCTTCAACGTGTAGGTATATCCCTTGCGCGCCTGTTCCCTTGTGTACCGCCCTCTCGTCGCTGAGTCGGCTCACGCAGTTCCTAGTCTGTGCAACAATCTCTCGCCCGCCGCACACGACAACCCCCGTCTCGCCCCAGGCCTGTTCAACCGGTTCTCGGATCAGGGCTTCAATATCGGGGCGGCACGTGTATTCGCGAATCAGATCGGGGATGCTCAGGGTGCTTGTTCGACAGGGAGAGTCGCTGGGACATCCTTTGCTCTCGTTCGCCTTTTCTGTCGGGCCGCTACTACAGCAACATCCTGTCGTCTTCTTCACAGGCTGGATCTCGTCCGAGTCGCTTTGGCTTTGCGACTCGGTCACGGGAAGTGAGACGGAGACTGGCCCGTCGCCTGTGGACCTGGTTATGGCGACATGAATACTCACTATAACGCCGTTGGCTCTCGCCATTCGCCCTGCTTCTTCCGCCCTTTCGATGTAGTATTTGATCTCCCGATTCGTCCTGGCAACCAAAACAACTTCAACTCTGCGAGTGCAGTTTTCCTTTTGCGCACCCGCGATGCTCTCCAGTATAGGAACAATAAAGCTCGCTCCCGTGGACGCCCCAACCAACACCAATGTCTCGTAAATGCCCCACCGCGGCGGAACACCATATGGACCTGATACGAATCCCGTAAGTTCTGAGGCTGGACTTTGAGTTGAGTGGTCGTGTATTCGTTTCGAGAATCCAGAATGTGCCCGCACAACAAGCTGTATACTGTTGCAGCAGCATGTGCCCTCTAGCTTGTGCGCACAAGCAATGGTGTAGGGATGGGCTTCAAAGGGCCCGAGACGAGGAAGCCAGAGGTATATGTGCTGGCCAGCTTTCCACTTGAAGTGAACGTCTTTGATGGTGATGACGGTAGTCGCAGGTCCCACGACCCGAGCCGCAACTCGATGCCCCAAGCGCTTCATTCCCTGGCAGGCCGATCCGTTGGGTCGCAGTCGGACATTCTGCCAAAGCAACAGTAGCCATCTTGTTGCGCGATCAAATACAAAGAACGATATGGTCATCCATAGCAGCCAGCGGGCATTGGCGGGAATGTGCTTGTAAAGCAACCATAGCATGATGATGCTTGTGAGGATGTGTTGGATCACCCAGACCTCGTACGCAAGTCTCCGGATAGGCACAATCCCCGTGACGACATTCCAGAGCAGTATGGCCCAAGCAGCGAGCCCATATTTGACGAGAGGCATAATCTCGAGGGCGTAGTCGAGAAACTCTGCCCGCACCCACATAGTCCAGAAGTGGAAGCCGTGGACGGTTGCAGTGACAAACATTGTGCGCGCAATCCAGCGATGCAACCAATTGAGTCTTTCATGACTGGTACCAATTAGAAAGCCTACCACATTGATCTTGGTTGACATGAGGTATAGCAATGGGAACTGCGCAAGAGTTACCCAGGCATTGCGATATCCGATTCGTTCCCAGTAGTACACGTCGTTTTTTGAGACCCTCCAGCTCATAAGGTAGACAATGACGACCCAGTAACATATCAAGACGATGATTCGACCGAGTGGGAGTGGCGTGGCCCAGCGAAGACCGCGAATAGGGATATATAATTGCGGATGGCCCATCTCGCGAACGACAGCGGTTGCTGTCGCCCATACCTGGCGGAAGGGACCACGGGGCCGAGTAGGGTGATCGATTAAGGGATCGCGGCATGCTTTTAGTCTTTTGGGTATTAGCTGGTATTCATGTAGAATATAGAGCTCACGGCAAGCCGTTGCTGCAGGGAAGCACGCACCTTTGTCGAGCATCTAGATGGTTTATTCCACGCACAGCGACAAGAGCGCCAACTACACCAGCAACTGTGTACCAGAACCCACGTGCGAAGGCATAGTTGACCTCCATGCCCAGCCCTGGATCGTGATGCATGTGGTCCATGTCCATGATGGGCAAATTTTACGCACTATTTGGCGCCGAGCAAGAGACTGGGAGTATTGTGTTGATAACTAGGACGGCCAGCGTCTTCACAAAACCGAGTATTGTTTCGAAAGAAGTCTAAGAAGAAATTCGAGTCGTGATTAAGCAGTCTCGATCATGGCACTGCCAGCACAATGCCTCATATCATTGTAGCTATTCGCACAGCCGTTTGTGTGGGCGAATCCCCTCGAATTGGTGACTTGCCGAGGCTCCGGTGGTTATATATGAGAGTGATTGAGCACGTTGATGGATGATGAGGCGGTAGCATACCAGAGTCACCCAACTCCAAGTGAAGAATATCGAGTATAGTGTTGGTCTTCAGAGGTGATGTTGGATGGTGATGGAGTGCCAGTGGCCAGACCGCGAAGATGGTAGACGGTTAGTGATCAGCTTACGGATAAGCAGCCCTTGAAGGCAGAACTACCGATGACTTATCAATCTAGTTAACCTAACTAGTTAGATTAGGATTGGGTAGGGCTTGAACATGGCAGAGGGAAAACGTCTAGGTCCTTTGGGTAGAAGGAGTTGATGAATCCCCTCCTCCTCATCCACCCGTCCCTCTTGATCATTTGTCCCGTCTCATCCGCAATTTCTCTTTCCTCACGCCGTGTAGCCGAAACAGTGACATTCTATTCGCTCTATCGCCCTCACAGATGCGTAGCAAGAATGAGAGCATCCAGACACCAACAGAAAAGGAGAGGAGAATCGAGGGAAACTTGCTCAAACAGACTCAAGGCCCGTGCACGCGCCTCCCGATTGGACCCTGGCTTTGGCCTGGGGTAAAAGGCCTCCACCATTAAGACAGTGGTCTTGATGATATAACTCGCTCATATCATGCGCAGTTCTTGTGATAGATGGGAAATATCATGAGAATGGTTTCTTGATGAATCGGATACTTCGACAGTAAGGACTGAAGGATATTCACGTGAAGTTGATGTGTCATGGTGATACAGCATGAAGTAGCCATCATACTACCTCTAGCCTCATTGACGTAGCTTCTCATGATGAAGCACTGCCACCAGATGCTTATGCAATACCAGTGGCAGAGACAACTGTAACACCTCACCGAATGCTCTCTTCATCAGTATAAACCAAGTATCAACTCATATATCCTACTTGTCCATCTTATCATAAGAGTACCTACAGTAGTATATCTCCATACCAACTAACAACAGCACAAGTGTGCAATAGCCTCCACCCATACCCTTCCCGCGCTTACTACAGCCTGGTCCAGACCATACACTGCCGTCCTTCCGATAGCCACAGCTACAAAAGCTCTGAGCCAGCCGCCTCCAGCTACTTTCCTCCCTTTCATCCTCATTTCTGCGTGTCCGTTTCACTGCTTTCTCTCGTCTCAGCGCTGTTCTAGATACCCATCACCCATCACAATGCGCTCTTCACTCCTCCTCTCGGCCGCCGCCCTCTGCGGCCTCTCCCTCGCCCACTTCGAGCTCAAGTACCCCGAGTCCATCGGCTTCAAGGACGACGATGAGGACAAGGCTCCCTGCGGCGGGTTCACGCCCGAGCTCTCAAAGAATAAACTCGTCGACTTCCACGTCGGGGGGGAAGCCATCGCACTCCGCTCGACCCATCAGCAGGGCAATTGGCTCTTCCGCGTCACCACCGACGAAAAGGCCGACGGTGACTGGGAGCAGATCTTCCCCATTGTACAGCAGAGCGGCCTGGGCGACTTTTGCCAGCCTGCGGTCACGGTACCTGAGAGCTACGTTGGGAAGAAGGGCTGGGTGAACGTTGTCTCGTCAGCTGTCGACGGTCTCTTATATCAGGTTTGTATTCACCCCCGTTTATCACACTACATGACTGACGACTGCTCAGTGCATCGCCGCCAACTTTGTCAAGGGCAAAGCCGATGCTCCCAGTGAGTGCAAGAACGCGTCCTCGGTCAAGGCCTACTTCACCGACGACGATGACCTCTCAGCCCTTGTCGGCAAGGCTTCCAAGTCGGGCGCTTCAGAAACCGAGACCTCCTCCGAGACCGGCTCGGCTGCTTCGTCGACCGAGTCGCCCGATGCTGCGGCGGCGTTGCAAGCATGGTCAACAAGCGGCGTTGGCATAATCACGCTGTTGGCCATGGCCTTTGCCGGAGGAGCTGTGATTGTTTAATGCGTGCTGGAAGCGCTGTACATGAAGGAACTGCAATAATGAACTGTACTCTTAGCGATGAAAACGCGATACGTACAAGCTGCATTGTCTCTTGGGTCTTCCCCACCAGTTCATTTTCTTCAACGTGTCACTCCAGCCCATGGCAGCAGTTATCCATACCTTGGAACCTTTTATTCTGTGGCGGGCAGTCATATCAGAGCCATGCTCGAATACATCCAGCTCCTCGTCTGTGACAAAACACCATCAAGACTGTACCAAACCCAATGCGACCATGATCCACGCCGTCTCAATCCTTCTTCTCCACAGCACCCTGGATCATTGGACCTTCAACACCAACGCTATCTCGCTCTCCGCATACGGTAACGTTGGGCCGGGCCATTCACCGCTGAGGGGTAGCTTTCTTTCAAAAAGTTCAAAGCTCCCCTCGCCCTCTACCAGAAGCCATTCAGAGCCTGTCCTGCTTGTTTGTAGCTTCAATTGGCTCCATGCTGTCTCCAATTGGCTTTGTTTTTGGATATTGAGTGAGCCAATGACTCCCATCTCGTGTGTTGGACCCTATGCATATTGGTCTCGTGCATGAGGGCTTGTGTTTGGGTTTCAACGCTGAGCTGTGTGTTGAGAAACTGTAAGAAAGGCCGGTTTCCATTGCCATTACGTGCTTGATATAAACTGTCAGTAAATCCATGAATCTCTGGATAAACTCAATCTGGCTCATCCCATTTCTCTCTTCTCTCCGAAAGACCATGGACTAAGAATGACTTCCAGTAAACTTACTAACTGAAAACTGCTCGAGTAGCTGGTGGTCAGCCTAGCCAGCCAGTATGGCAGCTTTCTATGGTTCCAGCAGCTCCCAGCAGTTCTTCGACCCTCCCATCGCTACTCTCGGTCGAGGGGCCTCTCTACAGACATGGGCTAGCTCCTCATCAAGCCGTGATGTTGAGGTCCTGCTTGGCTTGAACGCAGTCTCATGTGCTGTTTTGCTGCTCTACTTTGGCCAGAAACCCATACGATTCCTTACGCCCCGATGGCTCAAGCCGTTCGCCCAAGAGACCGATCCGCAGCATCGAAAGGCCAAACGATGGTCATTATGGACGTTATTGCTGTTGATCATCAGCCTGGCTGGACTGGGTCTGGCAGTCGCTTCAGCCGTCATGAACCCTCGTCGAACTACTTCGCTCTTGGAGATTCTGCCCTGGACGGTCACAACCCTCATGACGATAACCGACCTCCCTGTCAAAACCCCTAAGCTGTTATTTGTACAATATCTGTTCATGATTACACTGACCCTTGTCGTATGCGCTATTCATTACATCAGCGTCAGGTCGAACAGCCTGAGCCTCCTCCAAGCTGGACGACTTACTCTAGCGTTTCTGGGCATAATCATTATCGGCAACATGCCCCTGCGTCAGCCATCTTGGGGAGCCTCAGATATCGGAAGTGTCCATCGCGATCCATCGAACCATGTTCGCAGCCCTGAAGATAACCTCACCCTCTTCCAATTCTGGACCATGAACTGGGTTTATCCCCTAGCACGTATCGCCCGAAAGCGAGAGATGACTGTTGAGGACGTGTGGCAGCTACCGCACGAGTTTCAGCATTATAGGCTGTACATGGCCTTCCGCAACCTCAAGGGCAAGTTGCTCCCTTGTTTGATCGAGGCCAACGGCCTAGATCTCTTCATAGCAACATCGCTAGGTATCTTGGAGCGGGTCTCTGAAGTCTCAAACCTACGACTCACCAGTAAGCTGTACAAGGCACTGGACAGCAACGACCCTGCCGAAGCTGGATTCTGGTGCGTGGTGATGCTGGCCATCGACGTGCTACGCCAGGTCTCAAAGACTACTTCCGGGTGGTATTCACGCAAGGCATACGAGAGAAGTCGAGGAGAGGCATTCATCAGCCTCTTCGGCAAACTCTTGACCCGGGCAGTTCCTGGGTCTGAGATGACTGAGAAGGATCCCTCTGCGGAAGTGGCAGAGGCTGATTCTAATTCAACAAATCGATTTGGTAAACTAGCCAAAGCCTTCCACGCATGTTGCGGTCGACGCAAGAAGTACAAAGCCGTACCGAGCGACGTACAGAACCAAGCATCCAACGCAAAGGTCGTCAATCTCGTCAGAGGAGACACCTATGAAATCTCCCAGCGGTTCTGGGAGTTCTCAAGAGTAATCGCCCAGCCCGTCAAGATCGTTGTTACCATGTATTATCTCATCGACATCATGGGGTGGCCGTCCTGCGTCGGTTTCGGCTTCATGATCATCTTCTTCTTCTGCAACTCCCTCCTCGTTCGTCAAGTCATCAAGCTGGAACGCGCGCGAACGGCCCACTCGGATCGGCGTGCGCAGGCCGTGGCCCATTTCGTCGAGGCGAGTCGGCCGCTGAAGCTCAACGGGTGGACGTCGTCATGGAGCCAGAGGATCATGAAGTTCCGCGAGATGGAGATGCAGAAGCGGTTGCATATCTCGTTTGTGAATGCAGCCATCTCAACTGTCAATGTCCTTGGTGGAGCGACCTACCCGTTTGCGAGCATATGCCTGTACACGCTTGTCCTTGGACAAGGTCTTCCGAACGACGTTATCTGGCCATCGCTTCAGCTCTTTGCTCAGCTAGAAGCCAGTGTCAAGGAGGCATTTGACCTCATCTCCGCCTTTTGGAAAGCCACGATTCCCGTCGAGCGTGTTAACAAGTACATGTCTGAGGCAGACAGAGACGAGGACGCCTTCAAGGGATCCTCCAACAAAGATATCGAGTTCACCGAGGCATCCTTTTCTCGGCCATCCACCGACCACTTGGTCCTCCAAGATCTCACCCTCAAGTTCACACCAGGTCTGACAGTCGTCCGAGGCAAAGTCGGCTCGGGAAAGTCCAGTCTGCTACTTGCGATGCTCAACGAGATGGAGCACCGAAGCGGCCGCTTCACCAGACCCGATGAGCCAGTAGCATATGCTCAACAACTCCCCTGGCTGCAGAGCAAGACCATCAGAGAGAATATCACTTTCCATGAGCCCTTCGACTCGGCGCGCTATAGAGAAGTTCTGAGTGCTTGCGCTTTGGTGCCCGACCTTGTGACGTTCCCAGACGGCGACCGAACCAAGCTCGAAGAGGGAGGAATTGGTCTCTCGGGTGGACAGAAAGCTCGCGTGGCCTTGGCTCGGGCGGTCTATAGCCGTTGCCGCATTCTCTTACTAGACGATCCTCTAGCGGCCCTGGATCATGACACGGCAAACTACATAGTCCAGCGCTTCCTCCGCGGGCCACTTGCCAAGGATCGGATCATAGTCCTAGTCACGCACCGTGATGACTTGGTGCTCCCTCACGCAGATCAAGTCATCGATATCACCGACGGCTACGCCCATGTCTTGTCTCCTGAGGAGCTGCAGGAAGAACTTGACCATCCCCATCTCGCAAACTCGGGTCCGATGGATGCCCAGCCTCACGAAGCGCCCCATGATCACCCGATTGAGAACGTCCCAGGGTTCAAGGAGGTCCCCGAGGAGCCGACGGAGACAGGTGCGATTCCCATATCCATCTACATCAAATACATGAGTGCTGGAGGCTGGTACCTCTGGGTTTCCTTGGCCCTTTTGTATAGTCTATCTCGATACTGCGACATTGCTCGCGCCCGTCTCCTTGAAGCTTGGGGACACGAGTCGGTCAACTTCAAAGACTCCTTCATGGACGGTACCTGGGGCCTTCCAGATCCTGGTGAACATCCGGCGCCGTGGCTTTACGTTCTGGCTGGCCTATCGCTGGCGCAGATCTTGACTTTTGCTGCTGCTCAGATTCTACTCGCTACCATCAGTATCAACGCAGCCCGTAGCCTCTTCAAGATTGCCATCGACAAGGTCAGCAAGGCTTCTTTCCGCTACCACGACACTACCCCGACTGGACAGTTAAAGAATCGCCTTATATCTGATATGGGCATGGTCGACGGTGGTATCTTGGCGCCACTCGAGTCCTTCGTGTACAACCTTATTGCCCTCGCTCTGAGTCTCTTCGCCATCATGACACACCAGATACTCCTCGTGGCTATTCTGATCGCCGTCGCTCTGCTGTTTGTTTACTTCTTTCGCATATACGTCCCCGTCTCCCGCTGTCTACGCCGCATGGAGATGAGGTACCTGACACCAATCATCGCCAACATCGGTGTCATGCAAGACGGCCTGGTGACTATACGGGCTCTCAAGGTGGAAGGGCGCTTCCAAGACAGACATCTAGAAGCAGTCGATGACTTCCAGAAGCAGGATCACTTCTTTTGGAGCATGGCGTACTGGCTCGACTTTCGACTCGGCATATCTTCCATGGCCATGCGGACCATCTTGATCCTTTCCATGATTTACATGGGCACTCCGGCGAGCGCAGTTGGTTTCATCTTGACGCAGACTAACATCGCCATGAGTGCGGTGCAGCAGCTGTGCGAGAAGTTTGCAGCTCTGCAGCTCGACGCCGTCTCACTAGAACGAGTTGATGCGCTGAACCGCATACCGGAAGAGCCCAGCGGTGATATCGAACCGCCTGAGGACTGGCCCAGACCATGCGATGATGTCTGCTTTGACTCCATGTCGTTCAAGTACGCTGACGATCTCCCCTCAGTCTTGGAGGAGGTCTCGTTTGTGATCCCCGGTGGATCGACGTGCGCAGTCCTTGGCCGTACGGGCTCGGGAAAATCAACCATCGCCAACGTTCTTCTAGCTACACAAGCACCATCCGCCGGCGTCGTAAGGATTGGAAGCATCAACCTTGCTCAAGTTGACCGAACCGCGTTGCGCAACCGAGTCACCTTTATCCAGCAGGATCCGATTCTGTTTCCAGGCACACTCCGCGACAACATCGATCCGGAGGGAAAGTTCTCAGTCGAGGAGTGCACCAACGCCATCTACCGCGTCCTAGGTGAGGACTGGTCCCTGGATTCTCGAATCGATGCCGGCGGGAAGAATCTTAGCCAGGGCCAGCGGCAACTCGTGGGTATTGGACGAGCTGTGCTCCGGAGGAGTGGGTTGGTCATTCTGGATGAGGCTACAGCATCTATCGACCGTGGCACGGCTGCCATGGTGCAGCGTATTCTCAGGCAAGAATTGAAGGATAGCACGGTCATCACTATCGCCCATCGACTTGAGGCTGTGGAAGATGCGACGTGGTGCTTGCGGCTGGATCGTGGGAGGGTTGTCGAGTGCGGGCCGGCGAAGAACCTGGGCCGTATTTCCGGAGAAGGATCTAGTAGTTGATAATCTATTGACGGAGTGGCTGCAAAGGTTTGGTTATGTTGCCAATAGTTAGAAACCCACTGTTGAATAGGGCGAACGAGAATGGCTTGGATATCTGACTCAGTCACATACATATAGATGGTATATAAAGGGTACTGTGACCTGACGACTTAGATTCCGGTACATCATTATGGTTCCCTGTTCCATTGTTTGCGTCTCTATTGTACCTAACCTCTCTGCATCATGCAGGCTTTATAGACGACACTCGACCCGTGATCTCGTAACAAGCATACAGTGAACAGCCACCTGTTCTTCGTTGTTGTGAATCATATATCTCAGGGAACATAGGTGGGTGATTATCAAGCACGTCAAGTTTGTGCGCAGATGGCCATCAAAGGATGGCTTCAAGCTCCAGATCGCACAAGACCAAGAACTACCCGAGAGATACAAGACAATGAGCAAAGAAACCCATGTAATCGAATCTCAATCAAGTATTCGGTTTTCCATATTCCATTATGCCACTCTTCGCTCTCTGTTTCTTTCATGCGCTCATCCTCAAACATTCATCCTTACAAGACGTGTTTGCTTGGTGATGCCCTAAGGATTATCTTCTGTGTTCCTCAACGTGTAAACGGTTCGACCATTTTAGGATCAAAGAATCAAGAGCTCTTCAATCACTTTGCAAAACTCGTTCACCTTCGAATAAAGATGAATCTACACGTAAATACTTTACACAATCTCTGTGCTATCTTCCTCCCCAACATCTCTCCTTAAAGCATCTCCATCATACTTGGTATGCCAACACACATATTCAGGTGAAGAAGCAGAAACTGATCCCATAACTAGGCCATTATGTGCCAGCCTATCCGCTATCTCTACCCCAGCTGCGGGCATCCCGTCGTATCCCACCCCGAGGTTTGGACACTAGAAAGATGTCGCCGCGCTCAGTGCTGGAACAGGGACTGCTGGGTTCCAAACGATATTCTCGATGACTTCATCAAAGACGAGCCCTGGCCAAACGATAATTTGGTAGACTTGTGTGCTCTATGTATTGCCAGTGAGGAACACTCACCTACCATTCTTGAAGGGACAAGCATGGAACTCAACATGGTCAAGACAAACGCGAGGGATCTGGAAATGGATTGCGAGCCTCCAGCTATGGCCTCCGCGCAGCTCTCGGTTCATCCAGAGATTCAGGAGACGGCAGACAATTTAGGCAAGAAGGCCAATGTTGAGGATGGATATGGGAGTGAAGGGTCGGCAAGCATGGATCTCGGGGGCAACTCGTCTTCAGACGAAGAATAACCTCAAGTCTCGACATTATCTTCAGCAATCATTATAGCCATTCGAGGGTTTACCAAATGGGGTTGGGGCACAGAACTAATTAGTTCCCCTTCTTGGGGGCGTACTCATTGTTCTCTACATAGTCTATATCCACACGAAACTATCACGGGTATTCTTCTCATCCACTTACTCACTTCATCCAAAGAGCTTGTCAAGAAAACGTTCGAACATGGTGCTTGCTCTTGTTAGCCAGACCTTCACCAATTCAACTAAAGTACTTACTTGGATGGTGTGGATACAAAGTTTCGTTCATGGTCGGCAACCTCGTCGAGGTTCTTAAACAGATCAACCTCTTCAGGCTTGTGAATCTTGGTCCGATGGACCAACTTCCAGAAGATGTACAGCACGGGGAAGAGCCCAACCGATGTGTATCTAGTTTGGTTAGCTGATATTTCGCCAGCTCTTGACAAGTTTGACGTACGAGAAGAGGAAATCCGGCACGTTCCAGTATCCCTCGAATGGCAAAAACACCGTATAACCCCCGACGAATGTCATGATGAAAGTTCCCGCGAGCCCATAGTACGCGGCAAAGGGCATGAACCAGGCCTTGTAAGGCAGCGTGTCTCGGCTGATGCCCTGTGCTCTGAGAGCACGGCGGAAGCACAGGTAGGTGATGCAGACACACGAAAAGTTGATGAGCTGCGACGCAGTGACAAGGGAAACGAACCAGTCCAGGACCACGGCGGTGTTGTTGGACAGCTGGAGGAACGAGAGCAGGGCGATGAGGAGGACAAAGGCAACGCAGTAGACGGGAACTCCAGTTCTCGTACAGGTGGCCAGGAACTTGGGTGCCTTACCTTCGAGGGCAAGACCATAGAGAGATCGCGATGCGCAGTAGACATACGAATTTCCAGCGGAAAAGGCGGACACCAGGACCATTGCGTTGATGATATGAGGAAGCACGTCGATCCCAAGCCGGTTCATAGCCACGACATAAGGAGAGGCAGCAGCACCAGGCTCGGCATTGCTGAACGCAGCAGTCAACTCCTTGTCGTCGTAGGGAACCAATATACCAACGCAGAGCGATCCGAGAACGAAAAAGGTCGTGAGACGGTAGAACACCGCGTTGAAGGCGCGCGGCATGATGGCTCGTGGGTTCTCAGCCTCGCCGGCAGCCATGGAGACGTAATCGGGTCCAGCAATGGTGAAAGAAGCCTGGATAAGACACTGCAAGAATCCGAGCCAGCGCCCCAGGGTTCCCTCGTAGTACAGAGGCTTGAAAGATCCTGGGTTCTTCCAGTATGTAAAGCCAAAGGCGTCCTTCTGGGGGTTCCCTCCGACCATGACAATAAAGGTAAAGATTATCAATCCCACAATCAACAAGACTTTGTCAAGATGGTCAGTGTTTGGTGTAAGCCTGGGGGCGAACTTGACTCACCTTTGCCCAGGGCCGCCCAGAACTCGGTCTCGCCGTACCAACGCACAGCGAGGACGTTGACCAGCGCGTAGAGGACGATGATGATGGCAATCACGGCACCCGTGGGAATCACATCGCTCCAGAAATGGATAATGAGGTTGCAGGCCACGACCTCGAACGGCACAAGCGCAGCCTCAAAGATGAAGAAGTTCCAGCCCGCCGCAAACCCGAAGGCCTCGTCTACATAACGGCCCGCGAAGCGGATAAAGGGCGACGAGATGGGCAGATAGGTCACCATCTCAGCCATGCAGAGCGTGATGGCGAGGATGAAAGTACACCAGATGGTAAAGGCAAGGAACAAACTAGCAGGCCCGCCGTTCAGGAGACCCTTTCCGATTTGGACCTACACCACACGAGGAGAGATCATGAGCATCATGGACGTTTTTGGGAGAGAGGGAGAAGAGGAGTGCTGCTACTAGTACTCTCGTGATTCGTTACGCACATAGAGAGCGGTGCCGATGGTTCCGCCGATTCCAATGAGCTGGATATGCCGAGACTTGAGCGATCGGTGAGTGGCATCGTGCCTGGGGCCATTGGGAGAGTCCAATGCGTGGAGGTCATCGGCGACGAGCGCAGGATAGACACCGGCTTCTTTGTCGCCCGCGTACTTTTCTCTTCCGGGATTGTATGCTGGGGGCACGTTGGAGTTGATGCCGGACATGGCGATTGACGTCGCGGTGATTGTTGAAGCTGAAGCTGAAGCCGAAGCCTTCAAGTATTGTTGGCGTTGGGTATCGCCGAGATCCGAGTTAAGAGGCTCTTTTGAAAGAGCAACGTTCGAGGTCAAGTTGGCTCCTTGAGCGGTTTGCTTTGAGAAGAAATGAGAAGAAGTCCCTGGTAAATTTCATAGGCCTCAATGTCCAGTAAAGTAACCCCTTAAGTCTAAACGGCAATGTATGAGAGTAGTGTTGGGGACTCCTTGGACCTTCACTTTGTTCTTCAGCTCAGTATCTTTGACCTCGGTACGTCCTCCCTAACCTAGGAGAACAACTTGGAAAAGTAAAAGAAAATGAAGAGAGGCTGGAGACCGAAGCCCGGCTCATGGGCGCTTTTAAATGGACCTTTTGTAGAACGGGGCCCCCGTCTGAGAAGAAAAGACCGCACCATCACAGACCTGAAATCAAGTGGCAAGCATCATAAGAGAGAGAGACTTTAACGAGGACCCCTTCACTCCTGTAGCCCAATGGGAGCTTACGCATGGGCTCTGACCATGCCATCATGCCCTAGTTAGACACGTTAGATCTAGACCGCAAAGACTTGCTAACTTGGATTTTCCCCCCCCGGGGAACAGCCCATTTCTGTGCTTCCCCACGATAGCATGTCAACTCGGATGTGCTTATTTACCCAGAGCCAACTCTGGAACAGCCAATTGCTACTCTGTATCATCAGTCAAACTCTCAAGTCCGTGTGCATTATTCTCCCGCTCAGGGCTTGGCACCGCGATCGGCATGACGATGCCTCGCATTTACGCGAGAATGCACGACCAACAGCCTCATCGAGTATACGTTCACGAATCACAATCTCGGCAGCTCGCCGAATAACTTGACGTTAACTTATCTAGCCATCCTCAGCTCTGTAAGCGACGTAGGTTGGCACTGCTTGGCGCAGTCCACATTCAATGTATCGTTACCTCAAGTTGTCATTAATGATACCTTTACTACCGATCATTAAGCCCCTCACTTTATGCCTTGACACGCCACGGTTGGCATTGATCAACACATTCTTCTCCGAGACGCTGGGTTTACCCTGTCATGATCAAACCCAAGCGTCGTCTCGAAGCTGCCCAGGGTCGATTCATGAGCTGGCCATCCAAAATGTACGATACATTAACCATCAATTGATATAGCAATACCGTCCATGGCCGCTAGTGTTTGTTTGCCCATCGTTCGACATGCGGCATTTATTTGGTTGAAAGAAACGTTGCTCTTGTACTCCGTGCTAACGTTAGGAATATTGTATCTGCAGATGGATAAAAAGCAACAAACACCCTCGCCCATGTCACCAAGAAAGAGCAAGTCCATCAGGCCTCTGTCTCGCCCATATCCCAGTCGTCACAGGTACATGACAATGCTTCGCTGTCGTCGTGAATCCATCTCAAGGTTAGGAATATTAATCGTACAAAGTAGTTAGGCACACATGAGATCCAAATCCCATCCATCGCACCCGCATCTCCATCCTTGGCTCGTGTCCCTGCACCTTTTTCCCCTCCGGCCAATTCTTAAATCCATCCTTGTTTCCGTCCTCCGTTCCATGGCGTTAAACGATTGTCATATCAACTTGGGTATCGTCCAAAAGAGTGTACTTCATAGTTATCCTCCTGCTTACAGCTCATCCTTTGCGTGCTGGAATGTCTCCTTCACGGCTTCAGTAGCCTGGCTGGCGGCGCTGCCAACCTTGTCGCCAACTGATGAGGCAGCTTCATTCGCGTCACTGGCAAGGCTCTCCACGCTGGCCGACGCTGTAGCATACGCTGCCTGGAGTCGGGACAGGACACTCTCGCTGAACGAAGGCTCCTTGCCGCTGATGAGTTCCGATACGAGCTCGTTTACAGATTCATATCGCTTAGCTGCCTCCGCCGACGCAGCCGCGGCAGACTCTGTGGCAGCATCTGAAGCAGCGCCGGCCTGGTTAACGACGGCATCGGTAGCCGCAGCGGCGTACGAGCTGGCGTCGTTAAAAACGTGCTCGTACCAGGCAATCTGCGTGGGTTCGCCATAGACCTGGCCGCTGATTTGTTCAACCACACTGCCCCATGAGTCGGCGATAGCCAAGCCTGCGTTCGAGATTTGCTCGTTCGCAGCATCAACAACGGATGAGACTGACTCGTCCACAGCTTGAGCCGCCGACTTGACCGTATCACCGGCGGCGGAATAAGCCGACCCGGCTGCATCGCCAGCCGCCTGGGCAGCAGAAGCTGCAGACTCTCGCGCCACAGAGGCCACAGAGGAAGCAGATCCGGCGAGGTCCGTAGGGGTGGGTGTGGCCGTGAGGGACGACAGCGCAGCTGAGGCGCCGGCAATAAAGCTAGCATATCGGTCTTGAGCAAGACCAAGACCAGCATAATAGTTGAGCTTGGCTTGCTCGTAGTACTTCTCCGAGTTGGACGAAGGAGTCGGTGTAGCCAGGCCCATGGCGATGAGTGCGCTCTGGTACTGAATCTCAGCCCAGAGTCGGCCTTCATCGAGTCGCTGGGAGGCAATAGACTCGATTCGCTCCCAGTCTACCCAGTTGGGAACCGTAGTTGTGGCGGTCATATCCTGGGCAGTTGTCGTGGCAGCGCTCAGCTTCTCTCCAGCAGCCGAAACAGCTTTGTCGTAAGACGAAGACAGCGAGGACAAAAGCTGCTCATGGACAGGCCTGGGAGTACCGTAGATCTGGGCAGAGACAATGGAGGCGGCGCTCGAGTACTTCTCAGACGCTCGTGAAACGGCGCTCGAGTAAGCCGACTGCGCTGCGTCGGTAGCACTGCCAATCATATCTGTGTCTACATAATCCTCAAGGACTACCTGTCGATGCGGGACGTCCTGAGCTGCGGCGCCAAGGAATGCAGGCTTGACGTGCTGCTCTTCGGATATCGGGGTCTCTTCTCGTTGCGTCAGGAGATCCTCCTCGATCTCAACCAGGGGCTCATCTTCACCAGCTGGGACAGGCTCATCGCTGCCGTTGTGGACTATGGGATGGTTGTCACCCATCAGCACTTCAGAAGCTTCCGAAGCAAGGGGGGTCGACATACTGCTGTCTTCTGATTCTGCGTTACTTGTGGCTGATTCAAGCACCTCCGAAAGCTCGCTTGACACTTCATCGACAACATTGCTGGCGGACTCGGAAGCTGGTGAAGCTAGAGTCTCCACCGTCTCCGAAGCCTCACTAGCAAGACTGCTGGCGCTTTCCTCTTTCTCAAACACATAGCTGGAAGCGTCGCTGACGGCAGATTCGATGGTATTCGAAATGGCTGACGTAGCCTCCTTGAGTATATTCGCTTCCTCATCGACAACGGAGGAGACGCTGGACGTAGCCTGAGTAGCGGAGTCGGCGATTTGGGAGGCCTTGTCGGCATCAAACACTGACGAAATACCCTCCTTAGCGGGCTCGGCAAACGATGCAACATAATCTTCCAGCTCTTGCTCAGCTTCGTAGGCTTGAGAAGTGGTCTCTTTAACGGATGCTGAAAGGCTAGAGGCCACATTCTCTTCAGCGTTGGGGTGTTGCACATCGATCTCCTCGGCCTTTTTCGCGACAATAGCTTCCTCGGCAGCTAGTCGCATAGCGTCGCTGTTGAAGTTGTCCGTCGCATCTCGGGCCAAAACCTTCCAGCGGGCAACCTCCTTGAGGCGAGCAAGTTCCTTCGCGGCCGCAGAAGCAATCTCCATTCCGTCGTCCTCAACTTGTGCAGAGGCGTCCTGGGCCTGGAGAAGTGCAGGATGGCTGACAATCAACTGCTTGAGCTGCTCGGTCCACTCGTTAAGGGTGGCCTTGAGCTCATGGTACTTGGCCCAATCCTTGTATGTGACACCATCGGTCCATGCCCACCTCATACCGATCTGTTGCAGGGCGAGGTTTCTGGTCTCGTCGAGAATTTGGAAGTGAACGTCGGCGACGGCGATGACAGTCTCCTGAAGCTCCTTATCGTAACCAGCACGCCATTGTCTGATGGCTTGCGCTTTCTGCTTAATAGACATACCAGAGGATCGCACTGCGGCGACAATCTGTTCATCTGTATCAGCGTGCTCATTGGCTGATCCGGCCAGTGACGCAAGATTGGCTCGAAGACCTTGGAGTTCAGAGTCAATCGTTATCTCAAGATCATCGAAGAGCTTCTTGCCAGTCGTCTTGACGTTCTCGTCAATCATGCGCTTAGCAATCTCATCAACGCGCTCTTCCATGTCGTTGGCACCCTCGTCAGCTTGCGAAGCGTACTTGGTCTGCCAGGTCTCTAGATCTTGAGCCACCATCTCTCGGGCTTTACGTCGCTTCTCACTCTCGTTCTCAGCAGCGGGGGGCGCTTGAACAGGGTTGATGTACTCTTGAGAGGCAGGTTCAGCCACAGGCTCGGGGCTCTCGGTAGCGACAGGAACCTCGGATGATGACTCCACTGAGGTTGTGCTCTGGGGAGCGGGCTTCTGGAACGAAGAGGTAGTGGTCTCAGTCACAGAACTGGGGTGCGTCAGCAAAGAGACAACTTCTTGGAGGGAATATCAGTAACTCACCTGGCCGAGAAGCTGTCCTGGATGGGCTTGACCTTGGTCTTGTAGCGCCCGAGACGTTCACCGATACGAACCAGTTGCGGTTCAACATTCTGCACATAAACGACGCGCAAATGAGGCCAAACACTGGTGTCAAGGAAAGTGCATGTCTTGTTCCAGGTCCAGAAGGCTGCAGGGAGAGCGGTCTTGGTGGTAAAATCAGAGGTGGTGTCATAGCCTTGTACCGCGTATGGGCGGACAAAGTCGTAGCCAGGAAGTAGATATTCGTAATACACCTGCAGACCGTTGGTCCGAGCGATCTCATAGTAAGGGCCAAGAGACTGGCCCGCTTGGTTCACGTAGGGGCCAACGGTTTGGTCGTATTGCGCCTGCACAAGACTCTGATACTTGACGAGCTGGGGTTGACCGTTCTTCTCCCACTGGACCCGGGCATGCTCCTGTGCCTTTTGCACCCAGGGAGCTCCGTACTGAACAGCATAGGCGCGTGTAGGCTTCCAGACCTTGTTATCCACGGTGTCGTAGTACGGGTGAGCGATTTGGACGTAGGGGGCGGCATAGTGATCATAGTAAGGTTGGACATGGGGTGACACGGCGTTCTTGACCTGGAAGTAGGGTTTACAGATTGATGGAGAGCTCTCGTCACAAGCCTCAAGCGATGAAGGGCACCGGAAGAGGACCGTAAGAATGGCAGCCCATGTTGCAAGTCTAGGGACACAGAATTGTTAGTATTGGAATTCGCTCGGGGCTAGAGACATGGCAGTATCGCGACCCTTCAGCCACAACAGAGCAGGCCTGATGAAGAAGCGATGACGCGCCAAGGAGACGTACCTCGCAACGATATTGAAGGTCCATGCTAGGAAGCTTCGCCTCTGCTTAATATGTGCCCTGCGGTGGACAAGTGGCTTGCCATTTGCCTTGCCATTGATGTGGCCGTTGCCATTCATATGGCCATTGCCGTTCATGATCGAGCCGGCGGACTCGGCCATAATGGATAGAGGCACACGCGGTGATCAGGTTGTCGATGACGGGAGCTTCTGGCGGAAAGGACAAACGACGGTAAGGGGAGATTTGGGGCAAACGAGACCAAAAAGGATCCGTATGATAGATAAGCTTGTTGTTCACGGTCAGATTCAAGATGCCCGTAAATGGGGAATTTTCCTCAAGCCAACTGATAAGGTGCTTACTTTCTAGAGTGCAGGGGTCAAGTCCAGTCACGGAAGCGAATGGGAGCCTTGGAAACAGGAGCTCTTTTCTGCGACACGACTCGAGACAAAGGCAAGACGATGCAAGAGACGACGGCCTTGGGATGCGTAGAACAAAAGAGTATTGCTGTGAAGCGCTTGGCTCTTGTTTGGAAGCAGTTGTTTGGGAAGAAGATGGAAGAGGAGAAATGATGGCAGCTTTGGAGCCGATCAAGACGTAACGTTAGCAGTCGGGTTCCTTGGTCTGGAATCTTGGAGCACACCAGCACATGTACAGTGGTGTCATCCGTTCCCCCACCAAGTTTTAGCGGTTCGCACTCAACCCAAGAAAGCTGGCACCTCTTATTATTAGCGGCCTATGTAGGTACCGTTAGTCTACATCCAGCGATTAACGGCCTCTCCTGCATCTTCGAAACATTCGACGTCATGGAGGAAGGGCGCAAGCTTGCTTTGTTCCGACCTTGATCTTCGGCGACAAGGTCTGCGCAGGCTGCCAGAGACAAGTTAGTCACCGCTGGTTGGTTGACACCTTTGGAACAGATAAGCGTGAACTGCACCGATGAGATAGAGGTGATCATTCTCCTAGTCAAACATCAAAACATCACAAAGATACGGCAAGGGCTGCGATACTCATGCGAGTATCTCATATACTGCAGAAGTTGGTCTGAGCTTGAATCGTTTGCATTCGCCGATTGCCAACAATGCCATGATCTCAAGTCTAGGTAGCACATACGCAATGCTATGTATGTTGGTCGTAATCCGACATTCTATTCACACAGCTTGCCTGCTTCAGCTCGGAGGCTCGCAAACTGATGATCATTTCCCATGTGATAGACGCCTCATCTGTCCATGACATCAGCCCGTGCGGCTTCAAGAACTCGAGCTGGCTTTCTGACACGTGAGTGTTCATGGAAAAAGACAGAGCGGACCATCCTTATTCCGTCTCCTCGGCTTTCGGATGAATTTCCAGACAGCCGGTGGAATTACTTTCTCCAGGCGGGCAGGACGCCTTCGTTTACTGTGGAGTGTGGCGGTACAGTAGTGGCAGGGTGGCAGGGTCCTCTGTCCGCAATAGCCAGTAGCAGTTATCAAGCAACTTGGCTTTTGAACCTCCAACAACCTCACTCGGAATCCCTCGACTTCCTTTTCATAGTCTAAGAGCATATGCGCGTCCTTTTAGCGGATTCGAGCCTGATTCTTCGACAACTTAATCCGTTCTCCGCGTTTCACTCGGCGCACTCTCAAACTCGCCCGCTTTCTACCTCGACCGAGCCCCTCGACCATCTTTTGGCCGGCCCACGCATGGTTTTGCCAACAGCCTCCTCATAATAAGCCCCTCGTGGGCGCGATCGACTTTTGTCTCAATCGCCATCTTTGAAATAATCGACGCAGCTATGGAAGATCCGACTCCGAGCCTGAAGCTCAAGGGGCTTCATCGAGCGGCCACTCGATCCGACGATCCTTCTCAATATCAAGATGCTGCTCCTGGCATCTGCCGCATCTGCCGAGGCGAGGCAACTCCAGAAGAACCTCTCTTCTATCCTTGCAAATGTAGCGGTAGTATCAAATATGTCCATCAGGACTGCTTGATGGAGTGGCTATCCCATTCTCAGAAGAAGTATTGTGAGCTCTGCAAGACCTCGTTTCGCTTCACCAAGCTCTACGCACCAGACATGCCTCAGTCTCTTCCAGTTCATGTCTTCCTCGGACACTTGGCCAAGTACATGTTTCGGAATGTCATGGTTTGGCTTCGCGCAGCCATGGCCGTCAGCGTCTGGCTGTGCTGGTTACCTTACTTCATGAGATCCGTGTGGTCTTTCATGTTCTGGGTCAGCGATGAGGGTCTTGGCAATACCTTGGTACTCTCACGCAGCAACGATACTGCGAATGCGGCACTCCAGCTAGTCTCGCCAGGCCTTGATATCGATACGTGCCCTGCGAGCCCGCTCTTTGCGAGAACTACCACATCCGTTTCCGCCACCGAAGCCCTACTTGAAACCCTGTCAGGCCAAAACATATCAGAATTCTTCATGCGCATTTTCCTGAGCTCTCTAGGTATGCCTGTCAAGTTTGATCGATCCGACTCATTCTCTGAATCTTTCAACACCACTGCGCCAGACGCCCCCATAACACCTCCATCACTACTTGGCGATGTTGCTTTCTTAAATAACCTTACCCGGAACCCGACAGTGAATCGAACCATAACCTCTGTGCTGGAGGGCCAAATCATTACTATATTGGTCATAGTTTGCTTCATCCTCGTCATTCTCGTCAGAGATTATGTGGTCCAGCAACAGCCCGAAATGAATCTGCGTGCCGCCTTCGCCGCCCCTGAAAATCCACTGGCGCCCCAGGAGCCGCGACGAGGGGATCTAGCAAACCTACACCGTCCTGAAGAATCAGATGATGATACACTGGACGATGGAGAGCAGTCTATTGGTGCAAATGATGAGGCCATTGCTGCAGAACTTGATGGATCGGCCGGTACACACCTCGTTCGACGAACGTCCTCCGAGATACGAATTCCGTCGGCGCTCGTGGAAACAGAGCCCTCCGGTCAGGCTCCAATCGATCCTAGTCTTCTTCCTACTGACCTAAGCCCTGCCGAGGAGCGAGCTACCGTATATGACTATCTACGAATCTACCGTCAGGCAGACGGCGACTCTGAAAAGATCCTGGATATTATCCACGAGGAAGGCCTTCAGGACAAGCTCGCTTACTGGGTTGATGTGACTCGCCGATCTATCCGTGATCAAGATGGAGGGTCCTCCGAGGTTCTTGAGCATGCGAGATTACATAGCAGTGCAGATCGCCCAGAAAGCGCTTGCTCTACTGCCGGGAGCTCATCGAGAAAGACCTTCACACCTCCCTCTGACGAGTTTCCCATTACTTTTGATGAGGCTAGTGACAGATCGGCAGCTAGCAAAGGCAAGGAGAAGGAAACGCTCCCCCAGCTCCCTGGGGAGGACTTTGAAATGGGTTCCTGGAGAGCTGGCTTATCACCAAATCCCTCCCGGCCGCGTGCTGTATCTGACGGCCCCCAATTGCACGATTCTGTGAACCCATTGGCAAACAACAGTTGGTCGTTTGCTGCTCTCCCTAGAAATGTCGAGGTCGAGGAACCCTCGCCACAAGCGCCCTCTTCATCCGAACACTCGGCGTCTCGTAGGCACGACTTTGCTCAGATCCCGGATGGTGGTGCAGGGCCCTCACACCTTCCCGATGATTTATCAGAGTTTAGGGTTCGAGAACAAGAACACGAACTTGCTCTTCGGGATGGACAATCTGGTGTTTATGGACATTCTGAAGCACAGACGCCAGTTCCTGGCAATATCGAAGCCGGAGTGGAACCAGTTGACGGCCGTACACCTGGTTTAGTCGATCGAGTGACCGATTTTATGTGGGGGGATTTGGATGAGCAACAGCTCGCTGCACAGGACGATGATCCTGCTGTTGCTGACGATAATGGTAATGTCCGTGACGAGGAAGACGACTGGGAGTTTGATATTGACGATCTCGGTCGGGAGCCTGCCCGTTTCGATGATGGTGATGTATCTGATGACGAACCTGAGGACATCGATGATGTTCCCGGCGCTGGACTCGACCAAGAAGCAATGGAAGATCTCGAGGACTTTGAAGGCGTTATGGAGTTGGTTGGCATGCGTGGTCCTGTGGCCGGGCTCTTCCAGAACGCTATCTTCTGCGCCGTTCTCGTCTCGGTGACGATATTTGCTTGCATTTTCATCCCGTACAACATCGGGCGTGTCAGTGTTTGGATTGTCGCCAACCCTATGCGCCTTGTTCGTTTGCTTTTCGAGCTCTCCAAGCTTCTCCAGGACGCCGCTGTCATGGCTGTGGGAATTGCCTCGTGGGTTGTTCTCAACATCATTGATATGTTCACTGGTATTATTGGAGGCTTTATCAAAGCACAGGTTCTATCAGCGAGGAAGGCTTCATGGGTTGTATGGACAAGCGCTGGAACACGCGTCGTGGACTATGCTTTCATGGATTTCCCCATGTCTGCCGCCGAGATGCAGAACTTCTCCGCCATCAGCCATGGCGCGCTACTTTCCGTCAAGGGCAACGTTGGCGCTATTTTCATAATGATTGGTCAGGTATTGAGCTTCATCGTCGGCGGCGGTATCTTATCTGGCGGTCTTTCCCTTGAAACCATCGCCTCTACGGCCAACATCGCTTGGTCCAACGTGGCTGCCCTCGCTTCTGCACTCCTGAATCCCAACGCCTGGGTCATTGACCTCAGCGAACCCGAGGGACTGGTCCCTGTCAGCCCTGAATTAGCATTATGGTCTGGTATTGATCGCTTTTGGGCAATCCTCGCCGGATACGTGACGCTTTTCTTTGCTGGCGCAATGTATTTGAAGCGAGGAAGCCCATTCTCTCGAGGCCAGCTCTTGCAGGCGTGGGAAGCTGGTGTGATTGATACATTGCATCAAGCTAGCGGTATCATGAAAGTCATTATGATCATCAGCATTGAGATGCTGGTCTTTCCCCTCTACTGCGGCCTCTTACTCGATGGAGCCCTGCTCCCATTGTTCGAAAACACGACCTTTAAGTCACGAATTCTTTTCACATACAATTACCCCCTTACATCCGCATTCGTCCATTGGTTCGTGGGCACTGGCTACATGTTTCATTTCGCTCTTTTCGTATCAATGTGCCGCAAGATCATGCGGCAAGGTGTTCTCTGTTAGTCTCTTCATCTTGCGAGTGAATGATAGGTACTAACAATGTCCAACAGACTTCATCCGTGATCCCGATGATCCCGAATTCCACCCCGTCCGCGACGTACTTGAAAGGAACCTCACAACTCAGCTTAGAAAAATTCTTTTCTCAGCCTTTGTGTATGGCGCCCTGGTTATTGTGTGCCTGGGCGGCGTTGTCTGGGGTCTTTCATACACCGTGCCCAATGTCCTCCCAGTTCACTATTCATCTAACGAGCCGGTTCTTGAGTTTCCTGTTGACCTTCTCTTTTACAACTTTCTGATGCCGCTCGCTGTCAACTTTTTCAAGCCTGGGGACGGGCTCCATGCTATGTACACCTGGTGGTTCCGGACGTGCGCACGCGGTTTGCGGCTTACCTTCTTTCTGTTTGGTGAGCGGAAAATCGATGAGGAGGGCGGCCTCCGTCTCGGGGATCATCCCAAGCACAGCAAGCTCCCCTGGTACAAAACCTTGTTCTTGGAGCTGAACCACAAGTGCCATGTGGTGCCCAAAACTTGGAAAGACTTCTTTGATGGCGGCGATGCTAAACCAAAGACCCCGTTGACTGATAGTGAGCTTCGTTCACTCACTCGACAAAAGAACCGTCTCAAAGAGGCCAATCAGCTTGTTGAGAGCGGGTATTTTGTTCGTGCTCCGGCATCAGACCGCGTCAAGATTCCCAAGGGCAAGAAGGTATTTCTTGAGGTGGATGAGCGGGGTCGTAGAAGGGACGAGCAAGCCGATGCGGACTTATACTCCGGCACTCAGTATCAGATGGTCTATATCCCTCCTCACTTCCGCGCAAGGATATTCCTCTTCATCTTATTTATCTGGGTATTCGCGGCAGTCACAGGCGTTGGCTTCACTATCATCCCGCTGGTATTTGGCCGACGGATGTTCAAGATGCTGATTCCAGGGCACATCAGGACCAACGACATATATGCTTTTAGCATTGGAGTCTACCTTCTAGGCTCATTTGCCTATCTGGTCTTTCACATTCGGGCCGTGTGGACAAACGTTCAGCGCGGGACGACGAAGGCCATGGAGTGGCTGGCTGAGGGGGGTGTCGCCCCACGAATCGCCTTGGTCGTGTTGCGAGGTGTGAAGCTGGTTTACGCCTATTTCTTCCTCCTCGTTGTATTCCCACTTCTGGTCTCAGGACTTATGGAGCTCTATCTTGCTATACCACTTCACACATACATGTATCCCCCTACAGCCGATTCGGTTCGGGCATCAAGAGAAGGAGGATCCGAGGCAAGTCGGCACACGGTTCGGGTCATTCAGGCCTGGACTCTTGGCTTGCTCTATCTCAAGTTGGGCGCTCGGATGGTCACAACGTTGTTTGCGGACACTCGACTTGCGGTTGCCGTACGTACGGTGCTACGGCGTGGCTGGATGCATCCCGACATTGGTGTATTGACGAGAGGGTTTGTCCTTCCTGGATTGGCAATATCAGCAGTTGCCATCTTGGGACCCCCGACGATCACAGACGCCCTCGTCAAGTACGGTGTTGTTTCTGGTGCTCGACCTGGCGCAGACGAGTTGGCAGAGGCCGCGCGGCTGGCCATCGTTTATCGGCAGTCCTATCCAGCTGTCGCGCTGGCTGCCTTATTGACTAAGAATACGATCGGCTTTGTCAAGGTGTTTAACGGATGGACGGCTCGTATTCGCGATGAGGCGTATCTTATTGGGGAGAGGTTGCATAACTTTGGTGCTGCTGCGGCGGGAGCGAGAAGAGTTAGGGGTGCTTGGAGGGCTGGGGGAGGAAGGCTGTGAGGGAGGCATGAGGAGAATTTAATTAGTAGATCAATGCCATTTTACGCCGTCAATAATGATATCATCAATAGAAGTCATCGGGATTCCGACATCGTTTGAAGTAGCCTTACCAGTAGTTGGAGCATGTGAAAGCCACTCTACAGATATTCCATCTGGTGGTTAACTGGGTTCTAGAGACAGGCTAGATAAGTAAAGCTGAGCAGTTAAAGAAAGGAGTCTCAGGATTGAATTTTAGCCGAGAGCCTTTAGATAAGCCTTCATCATAGTCTAGTCAGAAAGTATTTATCCAGCGTTGCCTTGCAACATGCGGTGTAGCATTAGTTGAGTTTCCGGGTATAGGGTGATTAACGCGCGCAACCGCCTCTTTATTCTTATTAATGGGAATCAATGTTAGAGTATATAAGTATGTCGATTCGCCCATAAACTACTAGACCACGTAGTAACTTGAGTAAAAGAAAGATGTAACTTCAAGTTTGAGAATGCTTTGGAATATTGGGTGGTGAGCAACACACTTATACTCAACAGGATAAACACCCAATAATCTGGAACAACGAGTTTGGCCACGGTTCAGCTCGTATCGAAGAGCCAAAGACGAAAGATATAAAGCCAGCATACCAAGGTTAGAAAAGCCAATGAAATGAACAGCTCGGACAACCAGAGCCTCTGTTCACACGACATCTTCTCTTCAATACTGGATTCAAAGGCAGTGAGTGAGTGGCTGCAGGTGACTCACGAATCAAATCACGTGAATCAGAAACATCAGCTGCCCAATGGTGGGGTCCAAAGAAAGGGTCCTGTTGCCCATGGCTGCCAGAACCCTATCCCGAAACAGACTAGTGCAGGATGCCGGCCCAAGGAGAATGGGGGGGTGGGGGGAGCGCGATGTGTCGCATCAACAGGGCCCGTCACAGGCCAAAACAGCAACGACATTCAACACCAAACATCCTCAGCATTGGCAGCCAAGGGATCCCTTGGAACCTCCGCGCTGCAGCGGCCGCGACTACTAACAAAGCAGCAGGAAATAGGTAAGTCCTCGGGTAAGTGCGACTGCGCTTTCTAGAGGTAATCCGTCACCAAGGAACCCTCTGTTTCCAGTCACTTGGTCCAGAAAACAGACCACGGTTGGGAATCGGTGAGTGATGGTCCCGCTTGTTCTTGAGGATGAATATGACTGACGATGAACGGAGAATCAGTCAAAAGACACATCAGCACACAAACAGAACAGAAAACGCTATCTGCCTCTCGACTGCGCTATCTCTCACCTCAACTCCTGAGGCGTCTGTCACCGTAGACTCCCACGCTCATCCTACGCCGTCACCCACCTCCATGCGACTCCGATCGTCCCAACAGATCTAAAGGTCTAACCACTGCTGTCCGTCATGGCTTCAGAACCGCCCTCTTCTCCGCCTGGCGCCGAAGCGAGCACCGAGGACACCCTGAATTGGTATAAATCACAGTATGAACAGCTGGAGTCGGAGCTGGCGGAGTTCAGGGATTCAAGCAAGGAGCTTGAGCAGGAGCTAGAGAAGGATATCGAACGCGCAGAAAAGCAAGAGCGTGTGCTGCAGGAAAAGGCCGAAACGCTCGGATTCGAAGTTGAGGAGTGGAAGGTATGTCGATTCGTTGACCACAACCTTGGATGATGACACCTCTGGCTTGTGAGACACACCGCTGACTCGACGATTACCTTTCTTGTTACAGCGGAAATATAGAGAATCGAAAACAGAAGCCAGCGCATCCCAAGCTATACTCGAGAAGGAAATCACGACGCTTCGAGATACGAGCCGAACTCTACAACTTAAGCTCAGGGATATCGAGGTTGCCAACGATGACTTTGAGCGACAGGCGCGCAACACCACTTCATCGCTCGAGGACATGGAGTCCAAGTATAACCAAGCCATCGAACGAGCTGTCATGATGGAGGAAGAGATTAAGATAGGCGAACAGGAGCGTGAACAGCTCCGGATTGAAACTCAGCGGCTGCGCGAAGAGCTGAGTGACCTCAAGATCGAGGCTGAGCTTCTGCAGGACAAAATCAAGAAGCAGGAATCTCGTCACCTTTCCGCCATCTCGACCGATCTTTCCGTTCTCGAGTCGCCAACCTTTGATAACAATGCCTCTCCTGGCTCTACCGCTAGCTCTCCTCTCATCACCACGCCTCCCGGATCCAAGTCGCCAGCAACCGATGCCGATACTCTGCCTGAACTTCCCGATCCGCCTTCCCCGCCCATGTCTGATGTTTCGACGACTTTGCCCAAGGTCGCCTCGGCCAGAACTCCGGCACCTCCCAGGACGACTGGCCGCTCTCGGCTGCCATCGTCTGACAACAGCATCACCCCCAAACCGCGATCGAAGCCTCCTACAAATACCACTCGAGCACCGGGCAGCCGAATCTCGACTGGCGGCACCACGACAATGCGCACACCTGCAAACCGAGCTGTTGGACCTCGCTCGGCTTCACATAAGCTCCCGGCGTCCAATTCTCTCACCCACATCCGAACCCTTACGGCGCAAATGCAGCGCCTCGAGGCTCGCGTGCACTCTGCACGATCTAAGCTACCGGGGCCGACACGCACGCCGCCTCGTGCTTCGCCTCGTCCATCAGTCTACGGCGCCGCTCACATACCTGCATCGGTTACGATCCGTTCTCGCAAGCGCACTATAGGCTCTAGCGCATCTTCGCTCGCCGGCGACGACGCAACCCCAATAAACATTCCTGCTTCGGCAGGGTCTAAAGGAAGCCATGTGCCCCGACTGAGTACGTCCGGGGTCAGCCGATTATCATTTGGACCACTCCCGAACCGTGGAGGCCCAGAATCAGAGATTAGCAGGCCAAGCTCACGTGCTAGCATCGCGTCGTATGCTCGGCCGCCATCTCGAACGGCGGGAGACATGATTCCCCGACCCGTATCACGAACGTCACTCTCAGGAGCTCGAACTCCCATGGGTCGACCACGGTCATCCCTCGGGGGCTCTGTTCATGGCCACTCTGCCAGTATCAGCCAGCTTGACCTAGAAGAGGAAGACGAAGACGAGTTGCGGACGCCCAGCCGTAGAGGCACTTACTCGAAGCTGGATACGGATGGAAGCATCAGTGGCATCCCTGCCCCTGGCAGCGGTATCCCAATGCCGTCGAGCCGGCGCATGAGCGGTAGCCGACGAACGAGTAACGGACCAACGAGGTCCAGCATCTCTGGGCAGAGGAGGTTGAGCGATCTGGGAGAGACATATTAAGCGGTCCACCTCCAGCAATACTTTTGAATCGTCCCAAATTTGCGATGCTGCTTTCTTTTGGGTTTGCTTCGCAGCGGTTTGAGCGGTTAACACATTTGGCCCCGTCATGGAAATATCTTTTCTTAAGGGCTGGTCGACTTGGCATGGTTCACAGGCGCACTCTAGAAGGCGGACGGTGTTGACGATGATTACGGAATCCAATTCTTCTCTCTCTGGCAGACCTCGTTACTAATACTGCTGCTTGTTTGGGTACATGGGATTTCGGCATCCAGATTTTATGGACATTATGAAGAGATGGCATCTGATATTTTCTTTTGTTTTTTCCCCTTAGAAAGAGCCCGGCCGAGTCTTATACCTACCCACCATACTATAACACGCCTCGGCCGGGTCTGGAGGGACGGGGTGTATCGCTCTGAAGCGAGTCATCGACCAGGCTGTGCGGACAGTCTGGCGCGGACGGCTTGGAAGAGCGAGCGGGTAATACTGGGGAGGATGGATGCGAGGTAAGGGGCCTCGCGGGTGCGGAGGGCGACATCGGTGGGGAGTGGTGCGATGTCTGATAAGGCTGAGGAGAACGGCCCGCGGACTAGTCTATCTATCTATCATGAAGTTTCCTTTGTTGACTGGAGAAGAGAGGGAGGAGAAAGAGGTGTAGATTCAGACTGTGGGGGGCGTTTGATGGCACATCTTAGCTTTTCATGAGAACTGGGGAGCTGGAAATGCCCTTTCTCGAACAAACTGAATACATACTAGCTGATATTAAGTGTAAGGTCATTTGTGTGTAGTGTATTGGAGTAAGATTAAGGACTGTTGACTTGAATTGACAGGCAAAGGCCCTCAAGATTGAACGTGGTCATGCACAGCCTTCATGTTTCTGTGCTGGTCCAACACAATAAGCCACGGGTAAGAGATAACGACACTGATAATATATGGACCGCTAAGAAATCACCACAGATGACGGATGTAACTCGGTTTTGATCCTCAACCTCTACAATAGGCCTCACACCACTGGCTTGGAGGGTGGGAAGTGAATCGGCATCGGTATCTCATGTATATCTCAACCTGGAAGGTCATCTCGATATCATGTCGTATGGTCGTTCCAATGGAACCAACGAACAATTACACCTCAACCCAGTACACGTCAAGCGTAGCGCCGCCACCTTGTCTCGACGCGGCTATCCAAGAAGCTTCACTCAAGTGCCGGCGCCCCGGAGGTGTTTGTTGTTGGGGATCCGGATGATGGCCAGTGCATCTGTCGAAGGCTGCGGCTCTGTTTCGATACGTACCGCCCACCCGGGAGCCCGCGGAGACCCGAGAGATGGATTCATCTGATTGGGTGGACGGGCCGGGCAGGGAATGAGAAAGTCCCGGGTTTGGGGAACTCAACAATTGGGGAGGCCCTTTTTTCCATCGCGGGTGTGGGAAAATTAAGGTAGGGCGCTAGTGGACTTGGGCGCCGGCGGGGAAATTGCAACACCTTTCCACTAGCTTTGATATGTATCTATTGGATAAGGAGATAGAGGAAAATTGAGATAGGCAATGGCAAGGAGAGGGTTGGGACAGTGATTTTGAACGCTGTGATAAGAATATTCGGGTGCGATGCCCATGAAGCCGGTGTTGGATACAGTTAGGGTAATGTAAGCTGAGGCAGTGAATCATTTATATCGGTGGTGGATCTGTTCATCTTGGATGATGGAGCTTATGGAACAGCATGAGAGGAACATGTGTTCTAAGTTATAATAATAGTAGTATTGCTAATCTGCTATTGATATCAAGATGTATAGGAAGAAGTAGTCGCAACTCACTAATACCTGACCATACGGTAGACTGGTATATCCCTCGTCGATGAGGATATGAGATGTGTAGTCGACAGCCGACCAGAAACTGCAAACGCCCCTTGTCCCTGTCCATCAAGTAACGTTAGCACGGAGCCTGCTCCCGCTCGGTAGAGCAAGGTTAACGCTCGGATTAGAGGAAACGCCAAAGGGAAGACGTCACCGAGGAACGTCAGCGTTGGAGGAGGCTCAACGCCCCGATTGGAATCGCCTGCTCCCGACTGGTTCCCAACACGCGGGCTTGCGCCTGTGGCTTTCTTGAAGACTGGCAAAGGGTCTTTGCGATTGCGATCGGGGTGTGTGTAAAGTACTCATCCTTGGGAGTTTAGTAGACTGCGAGGCCAGGAGACACGGCCGGGGAAGTAGGGGGGTGTTGACTACGTACGTAACTAAGTTCTAACAACGTATGCGATAGCCGTGGTGACTAGCATATTCGTCGGGAATCGAGTTGGCGAAAGTCGTGTCGTCAATCTGGTGATCGGGTTCCGAAGATGCTTGGGATGGGACACGGCTAACATACATGGATTGAATGATATCAACCCCTGGAATTCCTTGACTATGGAATCATTCCTTCAACTGGCTTGGAAGCACTTGTATTGTCAGGTATTCTTCTTTTATGATATTGCTCAGGGTCATGCCTTTCATGAGCCCATATCGATCTTATCCATCTCATCTCTATTGCCGGTTAATACCACGGGTCGTCACTTACACGCTGGTCGCACAATGCCTCGACCAAGAATGAGCAGGTCGTGATCAGACCCCGGAACCCGCTCATCATGGCCTCCTCTTCATGACTTTGATAATGTTCAATATCTGTTACATATCTTGTCTCTCCCCCGAAGCCGGCTTCCGATGCGGATTTCGGAATACGTTGTCGGTCTCCGTCTCCAAGGTTTCTCAACCACCCGAAAAGCCATAATCCATAACGTTACCTCTCTCTTTCTCCCCGGAGCCGCTTGGGTCGTCGGGTGCCTGAGCAGGCCCCACCTCCCCCTCTCTGTCTGTCTCTCAACCTTCACCTCACCTCGCCTGTCGACCTTGCTTGCTTGGCCCGCTGGACCCTGAATCAACCATCACCACCGAAAGAGATCAACTGGAACTCCACCACATTTAGTTACCATTCAAGTTTTTTCTCTCTTTTTCTTTGGGGCGTGGATCTCGGACGTGTGTGTCCCCGGAGTGAGCCCCCCTTGATTTTGCTCTCGGCTTGCGCCCGGCCGCTCCTCTTGTCTCCCAACAGTTCTAGTCTTCCCACGTTTCGCTCCCCCGCCAGCTACTGAGCAAGGGCTTGCCACCAGCCAACAGCAGCCAACAATTGCTAACGTTAGCAGTAGCAGGTCAACAAGCAGCCCGCAGGGAGCCACATGGCGGGATTGGCTCCATCCTAAGTGGAGGGATTGGGTAGATCCATGGGATTGTACATCTCAAGCTTCCTTTTTTTCTACTTGGGGTCTCCCGCATCTTTTCTGTGTCCGTAGACTCTCAACTTTCTCTCTCTTCTCCCTCTTCTCGCTCCTCTCTTCGACTCTACATAGAAAGAACAGGAAGATAAACAGGATCCAATCCCTGTTCTTGTATAATTCATTTGACGACTCTCCTCCTTGGTAGTCCATTATATACAAGTCTTCCTCCCACCTTATCCACCTCCCGTCATTTTAATCCCCTTCGCCTTTCTGTATTTTTAGCGCCTATACCACTCCCCAACAGCAGGCCTTTTTTTCTTCGGCCGGAGCTACCCCTGCCGTGCCTGCCCTACCGGTTCATGACGCCCTGAGAAACCCAAAGCAAAGACTGCGACGAAAGTCATCAACTCTCAACCTCCTCCGAATCTTCAACCTCTTCGCAAATCCATAATATCCTCTTCCGTCGATACCCCTCTCTTCTTAATCGCATACACATAACGCAGAAGCCATGACTGAGATCTCGGCTGGTGCCAATGAGGGTGCCAATGGGCGGTCGGTGCCCTACGTCAACGGCAAGGCGTCGTATGCAGAGAAGTTCGATATCGCAGACCACTTCATTGGCGGTAATCGGGTGCAAAACGCGGCCCCGAGCAAGGTCAAGGACTTTGTCGTTCAAAACGGCGGCCACACTGTCATTACCAATGTGAGAAACCTCCCCTTTGCGCTTTGCGAGAGCCACAGAGCGGTACCTAGGTCAATACCTAGACCCCGCAAGTCTTGCGCTCCCGCAGCTACTGGACTTGTTGAGCTGACTAGAGATTTCTCGCTCCCTATAGGTTCTCATTGCGAATAACGGTATCGCCGCCGTCAAGGAGATTCGATCAGTCCGAAAATGGGCTTACGAGACGTTCGGCGACGAGCGAGCCATTCACTTCACAGTCATGGCTACGCCCGAAGATCTGCAGGCCAACGCAGAGTATATTCGAATGGCTGACCACTACGTCGAGGTTCCTGGCGGCACAAACAACCACAACTATGCCAATGTCGAGCTGATCGTGGATATTGCTGAGCGAATGGACGTCCATGCCGTGTGGGCTGGATGGTGAGTTTGCCTCGAGCCAAAACGTGAACAGAATCTGACAATTTCTTCAGGGGCCATGCCTCCGAAAACCCCAAGCTGCCAGAGTCGCTGGCTGCTTCCCCCAAGAAAATCGTCTTCGTCGGCCCCCCGGGTTCCGCTATGCGATCCCTAGGAGACAAGATCTCTTCCACAATTGTAGCACAACACGCCGAAGTGCCGTGTATCCCTTGGTCAGGAACTGGCGTCGCTGATGTCGCCGTGGATGATAAGGGCATCGTCACCGTTGCCGATGATATCTATGCCAAGGGATGTGTAACTTCATGGCAGGAAGGACTTGAAAAGGCCAAGGAGATTGGCTTCCCTGTCATGGTCAAGGCCTCCGAAGGTGGTGGTGGAAAGGGTATCCGAAAGGTCGACAGCGAAGACGGTTTCGAGGCTCTCTACAAGGCGGCCGCTAGCGAGATCCCGGGCTCGCCCATCTTCATCATGAAGTTGGCCGGTAACGCTCGCCATCTCGAGGTTCAGCTTCTTGCGGATCAGTACGGCAATAACATCTCTCTCTTTGGCCGAGATTGCTCCGTTCAGCGACGTCACCAGAAGATTATTGAGGAGGCCCCCGTCACCATCGCCAAGCCCCACACCTTCAAGGCCATGGAGGATGCCGCTGTTCGTCTTGGAAAGCTAGTCGGCTATGTCTCTGCCGGTACCGTCGAGTACCTCTACTCCCACTCCGACGACAAGTTCTACTTCCTGGAACTCAACCCTCGTCTCCAGGTCGAGCATCCTACTACCGAGATGGTCAGTGGCGTCGATCTGCCTGCTGCTCAGCTTCAGATTGCTATGGGTCTTCCTCTTCACCGCATCCGTGACATTCGATTGTTGTACGGCGTGGACCCTAAGACCTCAAGCGAGATCGACTTTGAGTTCAAGAGTGAGGACATTGAGCGAAGTCAGCGACGACCTCAACCCAAGGGCCACACCACCGCCTGCCGAATCACCTCTGAGGACCCCGGTGAGGGATTCAAACCCTCCAACGGTGTCATGCACGAGCTCAACTTCAGGAGTAGCTCCAACGTCTGGGGTTATTTCTCAGTCGGTTCCCAGGGTGGTATTCACAGTTTCTCCGACAGCCAGTTTGGTCACATCTTTGCTTACGGCGAGAACCGTTCTGCTTCGCGGAAACACATGGTCATGGCGCTGAAGGAGCTGAGCATTCGTGGTGACTTCCGAACCACTATCGAGTATCTGATCAAGCTTCTCGAGACGGAGGCCTTCGAGGACAACACTATCTCAACCGGCTGGCTCGATGAGCTCATTTCCAAGCGCCTTACCGCCGAGCGACCTGAGACTATGCTTGCCGTTGTGTGCGGTGCAACTACCAAGGCGCACATCGCTAGCGAGAGCTGCATAGCTGAGTACCGAGCTGGCCTTGAGAAAGGCCAGGTACCTTCCAAGGATATCCTGAAGACGGTATTCAGTATCGATTTCATCTACGATGGTTACCGATACAAGTTTACAGCTACTCGCTCCAGCCCTGACAGCTATCACCTCTTCATCAATGGCTCCAAGTGCTCCGTTGGCGTTCGTGCTCTGAGTGATGGTGGTCTCCTCATTTTGCTCGACGGACGAAGTCACAACGTCTACTGGAAGGAGGAGGTCGGTGCTACTCGCCTCTCTGTCGACAGCAAAACTTGCTTGCTGGAGCAAGAGAACGATCCCACTCAGCTTCGAACTCCTAGCCCTGGTAAACTTGTCAAGTATACCGTCGAGAACGGTTCGCATGTCAAGGCTGGCCAGACCTACGCGGAGGTCGAGGTCATGAAGATGTACATGCCCCTCGTTACTCAGGAGGATGGTGTTGTTCAGCTCATTAAGCAGCCCGGTGCCACTCTCGAGGCTGGTGACATTTTGGGTATCCTTGCCTTGGATGATCCCAGCCGTGTTAAGCAGGCCCAGGCTTTCGTCGACAAGCTCCCTGCCTATGGCGAGTCTGTCGTTGTTGGTGCCAAGGCCTCCCAGCGCTTCACCCTTCTATACAACATCCTCCACAACATCCTCTTGGGTTACGATAACTCGGTCATCATGGCGTCTACACTTAAGGACCTGATTGAGGTTCTGCGCGACCCCGAGCTACCCTACAGCGAGTGGAACGCTCAGTTCTCAGCCCTGCATGCTCGCATGCCCCAGAAGCTTGACGCCCAGTTCACCCAGCTTGTTGACCGTGCCAAGTCTCGGCATGCTGAATTCCCCGCCAGGGCTCTCGGCAAGGCCTTCCACAAGTTCCTCGAGGACAATGTTGCCGATAGCGACGTTTCCATGCTCAAAACTACCCTTGAGCCCTTGACCGTTGTCATCGACAGGTACGCTGAGGGCCAGAAGAGCCGAGAGCTTGCTGTCATCAAGGGTTTGCTCGAGCAGTACTGGGAGGTTGAGAATCTCTTCATGAACAAGCCTCAGGAAGATGCTGTCATCCTTACCCTCCGTGACCAAAACAAGGACGACATCATGAAAGTTGTCCACACTGTTCTGTCACACAGCCGCGTGAGCTCCAAGAGCTCTCTCGTTCTAGCTATTCTTGAGGAGTACCGCCCGAACAAGCCCAATGCCAGCAACATCGTCAAGAACCTACGTGATACCCTCCGCCTCCTCACTGAGCTCCAGTCCTCGCGTTTCACCTCCAAGGTCTCCCTCAAGGCCCGCGAGATCATGATTCAGTGCTCTCTTCCTTCTCTGGAGGAGCGAACTGCTCAAATGGAGCATATCCTGCGATCGTCCGTTATCGAGTCTCGATATGGTGAGACCGGCTGGGACCACCGAGAGCCCAACTTGGAAATCATCAAGGAGGTTGTCGACTCAAAGTACACTGTTTTCGATGTGTTGACCACGTTCTTCGCTCACGATGACCCCTGGGTTTCTCTGGCTTCGCTCGAAGTTTACGTCCGTCGAGCCTACCGTGCGTACATCCTGAAGCAGATTGAGTACCATGAGGACGAGGCCGATGCTCCTCAATTTGTTTCTTGGGACTTCCAGCTTCGCAAACTCGGACAGTCTGAATTCGGTCTGCCTCTTCAGTCAGCTGCCCCCTCCACTCCTGCTACTCCCAGCGGAGGCGAGTTCAATTTTAAGCGAATTCACTCAATCAGCGACATGTCGTACTTGTCCCATAAGTGGGAGGAGGAGCCCACCCGCAAAGGTGTCATTGTCCCTTGCAAGTACATCGACGACGCGGAGGACTTGATCCAGAAGGCTCTCGAGGCTCTTGGTCACGAGCTGAAGCAGAAGAAGCAGCGCACTACTCCTGGACTGATTCCTGACCTGACCGGTAAGCGCAAGCCTGTTCAGTCTAAGCAAGAACAAAAGGAGGAGCTGTCCGCTGTCGTCAACGTTGCCATCCGAGATGCTGAGAGCCGCGATGACCGCGAGACCCTGGAGCGTATTCTCCCTATTGTTGAGGGGCACCGAGAAGAGCTCCTTGCCTGCGGTGTCCGTCGCTTGACTTTCATTTGCGGACATCCTGATGGCTCCTACCCCGGCTATTACACTTTCCGTGGCCCCGAGTACAAGGAAGACGACAGCATTCGTCACAGCGAGCCTGCGCTTGCTTTCCAGCTTGAGCTTGCTCGTCTTAGCAAGTTCCATATCAAGCCTGTCTTTACCGAGAACAAGAGTATCCACGTCTACGAGGGTATTGGCAAGACTGTGGACACTGATAAGCGGTACTTTACTCGTGCTGTCATTCGTCCTGGTCGACTTCGCGATGAGATCCCCACCGCTGAATACCTCATCTCCGAGGCTGACCGTGTCGTCGGCGACATCTTTGATGCACTGGAGATTATCGGCAACAACAACTCTGATCTGAACCAGGTATTTATCAATTTCACGCCTGTGTTCCAGCTGCAGCCTAAAGAAGTCGAGGAGAGTCTGCAAGGCTTCCTTGACCGCTTTGGTATTCGTGCCTGGCGCCTTCGTATCGCTCAGGTCGAGATTCGAATCATCTGCACAGACCCCCAGACTGGTGCTCCTTATCCCCTTCGTGTCGTTATTACCAACACCTCTGGTTATGTTGTCGATGTCGATATGTACGCTGAGCGCAAGTCAGAGAAGGGCGAGTGGGTCTTCCATAGTATTGGAGGCACCCACGAGAAGGGACCTATGCATCTGCTGCCCGTCTCGACCCCTTACGCCACTAAGAACTGGCTTCAACCCAAGCGTTACAAGGCCCATCTGATGGGCACTCAGTACGTATATGATTTCCCTGAGCTGTTCCGCCAGGCTATCCAGAACACGTGGGCCAAGGTTGTTAAAGCTCAACCCAACATGGCGTCTCAGCAGCCCAAGCCTGGCGATTGCATCAGCTTCACCGAGCTCGTCCTCGATGATAAGGATAGCCTAGACGAGGTGAACCGTGAGCCTGGTACCAACACTTGCGGCATGGTTGGTTGGATCTTCAGGGCCCGCACCCCCGAATACCCTAATGGCCGTCGATTCATCGTTGTTGCCAACGATATCACCTACAAGATTGGTTCTTTCGGTCCCAGGGAAGACGACTTCTTTTACAAGTGCACAGAGCTGGCTCGCAAGCTGGGCATTCCCCGTATCTACCTGTCTGCCAACTCTGGTGCCCGTCTCGGCCTCGCGGACGAGCTCATGGGCCACTTCAAGGTTGCCTGGAATGACCCCGAGAAGCAGGATACTGGCTTCCGATACCTCTACCTTGACGACGAGAAGAAAACCCGCTTTGAGAAGGATGTCATCACGGAGGAGGTCTCGGAGGATGGCGAGAAGCGACACAAGATCGTTACCATCATTGGAAAGGAGGAGGGCCTTGGTGTTGAGTGCCTGAGGGGATCCGGTCTCATTGCTGGTGCCACCAGCCGAGCCTACAACGACATTTTCACCATAACCCTGGTGACCTGCCGTTCAGTTGGTGAGTCAATAATCTTGCAAACAAGCAGAATCCATCTAACTTTACATAGGTATTGGTGCCTACCTCGTCCGACTGGGCCAGCGTGCCGTTCAGATTGAGGGTCAGCCCATCATTCTAACTGGTGCCCCTGCTCTCAACAACCTGCTCGGTCGTGAGGTGTACACCTCCAACCTGCAGCTTGGTGGTACCCAGATTATGTACCGCAATGGTGTGTCTCACATGACCGCCAATGACGACTTTGCTGGTGTTTCCAAGATCGTTGAGTGGATGTCGTTCGTGCCCGAGAAGCGCAATAGCCCCGTTCCCGTCAGCCCTAGCGTTGATGACTGGAACCGGGATATTACCTACTATCCTCCCCAGAAGCAATCTTTCGACGTTCGTTGGATGATTGCCGGCCGTGAGGGCGATGACGGCTTTGAGTCTGGTCTGTTCGATAAGGACTCGTTCGTCGAAGCTCTCGGTGGCTGGGCCAAGACTGTGGTTGTTGGTCGCGCTCGCCTCGGCGGTATCCCTATGGGTGTCATCGCTGTTGAGACTCGATCGGTGGAAAACATCACCCCTGCTGACCCTGCCAACCCTGACTCCATGGAGCAGGTTGCCAATGAGGCTGGTGGTGTGTGGTATCCCAACTCTGCCTTCAAGACTGCCCAGGCCATCAATGACTTCAACAATGGCGAGCAACTTCCTTTGATGATCCTCGCCAACTGGCGTGGTTTCTCTGGTGGTCAACGCGACATGTACAACGAGGTGCTCAAGTACGGTTCTTTCATTGTCGACGCCCTCGTCAAGTATGAGCAGCCCATCTTTATCTACATTCCTCCCTTCGGCGAACTTCGTGGTGGATCGTGGGTCGTTGTCGATCCGACCATCAACCCCACTGCCATGGAGATGTACGCCGATACCGAGGCCCGTGGTGGTGTTCTGGAGCCCGAGGGTATCGTTGGTATTAAGTACCGTAAGGACAAGCAGGTGCAGACCATGGCCCGTATGGATCCTACGTATGCCAGCCTCAAGAAGCAGCTCGAGGACACCAGCCTGTCCACGGAGGAGACCGATGAGATTAAGAAGAAAATGGCCGTCCGTGAGAAGCAGCTGCTGCCCGTCTACGCCCAGATCGCTGTGCAGTTCGCCGACCTTCACGACCGCGCTGGTCGCATGAAAGCTAAGGGTGTCATCCGGGATTCCTTGGACTGGATCAATGCTCGACGCTACTTCTACTGGCGCCTCCGTCGTCGTCTCAACGAGGAGTACATTATCCGTCGCATGACGTCGACCATCATCAGCACTTCTCACAGCGCGACTGCTGCCAAGAACACAGAGACTCGTGCCAAGTACCTGCACCTCCTACGCAGCTGGTCGGGCATTGTGGACTGGGAGAAGGACGACCAGGCAGTGACGGAGTGGTATGAGACAGAGCGTAAAGCAATTGGCGAGAAGGTGGAGGCCTTGAAGTCTGAGATACTCGCTGCCGAGGTTGCCAGCGTTGTCCGAGGCCACGCCAAGGCTGGCTGGACCGGTGTGCGCGAGGTCCTGAGGGTCATGCCCGTTGAGGAGCGGGAGCAGATTCTCAAGTACCTCCAGCAGTAGAGACGTGTGGTCAGAGTGGAGGCGATTTATTTGGGAGTAATGTCTCCCGCATTGTGTTTTTAGAGGCGATTTACGCTGCTTATGGTTCACGTCATGAAGACATTTAGAAACGAGGGAGGCTAGAGACAGTGGGTGGTTTATGTATGAGGCGCAAGTGGCACTGGATTAGTTTTTGACATGTTCAATATCCATATCATCTTTCAAATTATTTGATCTTTCTGTCCTAGAGTTGATATGTCCTTATGCCATGGGAAAGGACACTAGACTGAGCGAGGTCTGGGCTTCAACATGACTAGAATGATATCCACTTATATGATTTGTGATAACGGTAAAGATGAGATTTTCCATCCTAGTAATGAGGCTATAACTATGCGCCGTGTCTTCCCTTCTTTTCATGCAAGTCCTCAGCCCACAACCGTCGTTGACGCAACCATTTTACATTTTTGCGGAAAGGCCGTTGAATTACTCTGATTACAAGTTTTCGTCATGAGATGTGGATATCTCGTGTCTTTTGGACATTACCCAGTCCTCCAAGCTCCGTATTCGTACAGTAGGCCATTTGGCTCTATCATGCCCGTGCATCTTTTCTGGGAACAGCACCTCTTCGCTTTTGGGAGCACTAGTTCCTGCATGTATTCCATCAAGCCTCGGGGGGCACCTTTGTCCTGATCTGCACGCCGTGCCACCCCTTGACGAGATCCCCAAGCGCGGCATTGACCATGCGCTGCTGCTTCAGAATGTTCTGGCCCTTGAACGCAGCAGATGTGATGTCGATGGCGTACATGCTCCCGCAGCCGCCCGAGACGTCTTGCACGAGGAGCTGCGTCGGGGCAAGCTTGTCAGCGAGGATCTCGGCGATGGCGGACTCGGCGGGGGACATGGAGGGGAGATCGGGCTCTTCCTCCAGGGCGGGGGAGGAGGAGGAGAAGCGGCAGGCGGATGTAGAGAGGAGGCGAGG